>KV016720.1:0-19304 GCA_001598015.1 Dorcoceras hygrometricum
GGTGTAAAGACCGAGGTCTTTCAGCATCTATTTGTAACAAAACTGTTTCTTCTTTAGAAGAAGGCAGTCTGTTGTATTTGGGGTTTAGTTGAGAAGACAGAAGTCTAAAGTATACTCTGTAAATTATTGCAAAGTTCTTACAGGGATGAAATTCATCGCCCTAGATATGAACATCTAGTATCAAAGAATCTAAAATCATTGGATCTGTAAGATCCACAGAGAAATTAGGAGAACAATTAAAGTATATTGGTCTGTTGCAAATATTAGTTTGAATCATTGATAAAAGAGATGTTTGATATCTTTTAAGTCTTTTATCTCTTAAAGCTAAGTAAATTGGAGTATCAACTCCTATATGAACTAAAGGTTTGACGGCTATTTGTATTAAACCAAAGTGTAGATATCTATAATTCTTTTGGATATATTTTTGAATTGTTGGGTTATTTAAGAGAGCGATACTTTGAGAATCTTCTTGAATAGATAAGGTTTCTTCATGAGTTTTAACCGAAAAGGCTGTTTGAAATCGGTGAATCCGATCTTGTATATGTTTTCTATTTTTTCTTCAGGAATTGTCCAGTTTGAATAGTCTATAGGCATATGAGTTTCACTACTTTGAACTATGTTGTGGGATCTTGAGGTAGATCCTAATGAAAATAGATTTCATAGTCTTAAAGCCATCTTGATTAAAACAGATTAATCTTAACGCTTATGTTTCAGTGAGGTAGTATGGGAACGCAGACCGGGAACACCGACACAGGCTTACCAACGGGATTATAGCTTACCAACATAATTCCAATCACCTAGACACAAGGTTGTGATGTTATCTATGATAATCTTGACAGTATCTAAGATGTAGAGTTTCTAAGTTCATTAAGTCTATGGCTCTGATACCAAAAAAGAGAAAGGATCATAAAAGCGAAATAGAAGAAGAAACTTGAATTGAAAATAAACTTTTATATAAAATTGAAACTTACAATTGAAATTCAGAAAGTTGTAGCAGATGATAGCAGAATACAAACTCAGAATATTTACGTAAACTAAATTCGCTCTGCTTATGAGTTACAACCATGATCTATTTATATTGAAACATTATTGACAGCTTCCAATGGAATCCAAGGAATCTGGCTTCCATTATACACGACTTTTGAGGTGGATTGCACAATACTTTTCTTTTAGTTATCCTTTTCTTTTGAGCTGACCTTTTGTCGTCTTTTGATTATTGGTTGGGTGCACGCGATTTTTGAAAAGATGCTGTCGGCCACAAAAAAAATATAAAAAGAAAATAAGGGCACGCGTTTCACCGGGAAACTTCTGGCCAGAGGAAAAATAGGAATATATATATATATATTTGAAGCTTCCCATGATTTTAAAAATCAAAGGGATCTTGCGAAGCAGGTCCTCCGTAGGGATCGGACGAGACCGATCTTCTGATTTGGCAGCTTTTGAAGAACACTGAGACTTAAATTCAAAGAGACGATTTTGAAATTCTGGGTCATTTTTGAATTGCTCCCAGAAGGTTTTTTGAGTAGGATCAGCATCGACTTTGGATGTTTGGGCCGTTTGGGTGGAGTTTTGAACTGGATTCTTTTGTGTTTTGTCCTCAGATGAATATTTGGGCTTTTGTCTCGTGGATAGGAAATGACGGACAACTTGCTCGTTGCATAAGTGGGTATCATATTTTCCCCACCATTTGATTTTATGTATCCGTACCAAGGAGAAAGGTACGGGATCTGGATATAGTTTTTGGAAATCGAAGTCCCAAGCAAAGATCCATGGAACTTTGAATTCAGCATGAAAATTTAAAGGTTTTTGAAAATTAGGAAGGTAGGAGTGTTCAGAGAAGATCTCCAAACCTTTTTTGACATCTTTGGGAAGTATTGTGGAATCAGATCCCATGAGTTTCCACCACTCATAGAACCAAGTTGGAAAATTTGAATCGCAACCAGCGTGAGACCTGAAAATCTAATAAAGATTAATTGTTGGATTAATCGGTTTTCAAGGATTTCGTGTGAGGAATCAGATTTTAGATTAGTGATTATTGAATTGATTTGGAATTAGTGGCGTTAATTTTGAGGGTTTTGCGAAATGAATCTCATTCCTTTAGAATTTCAGCAGTAGCGCTAGTTGGTGAAATTTGTTATCAGTTGTTGGTGGCATAAGAGTAATACGCTGTCGTTTTGTGAAGACCAGACATAGCGCTAATGTTAGAAACCAGTCGTAGCGAAATTCAAGAGTCAACGCGAGTCAACGGTACTGTAGCTCGTAGCTGGTGGGATTTAAATCAGTAGTTTCGCTTGGTGAGGTTGCTGCCGGCAGCAGGCGCGCAATTGCGAGAATGATCGAGAAAGCGACACGTGTTGGTCAATATTTTGGTGTTGACTACTGAATTGTAGAGCTATCAACTGTTGCGTTATGATGAATTGTTCCAGCTGAGTGACCAGCTACTGGTTTGAGGAACCAGTCGTGGGAGCAACGCGATGTCGTTTAGATAAATTGAAACTCTGCGTTTTGGGGATTGCGTCTGGTACCGATTTTTGTGGAATTTGTTACCAGCTGTTGGTTGCGTCTGTTGTTGGCAGCGATGCTGACGTATTATTTACGTCGTCGTTTTGATTGTTGAGCGCGACCCGTCGTTGGTTGTTTTGATAGAATCTTTTGTCAGCTAGTGTAACGCTGCGGCGTCGTTTTGTTTAGTTGGAACGGTGTCGTTTTGATGATACTTTACAAATGCAACGCCTGGTGGTTGCTGCTGGTTTTGTTAAGAGGAAAATCTGGTTTCTGTTGAAAGCAACGACTGGTATCTGTTGTGAGATACCTACTGTTGATAGTGGAATAATTTTTTTGAGGTCCGAGCCAGAGACCTGAATGAAATCTAACTAACTGTTCGTGAGTTTCTAAACGTTGTTTGAGAATACCTCCTTAACCTATGTGAGAGGCATCAGTTTCAACTATCATGAATGCTATGGGATTGGGTATGCCTAAACAAGGCAAAGTTTGAACTTTGGATTTTATATTTTTAACTATACTTGTATGTATATCAGTCCATGGAGGGGGATTCTTTTGCAGGCGTGTGTATGAAATACAACAACTCTCTATATATAATGAAAATATTATGAAAGCTTCCAATGGAATCCAACAGCTGGCTTCCATTATACACGTCTTTTGAGGAGGCTTGCACTACTTTTGACTTCTTTTGCAAGTTGTCTTGTACTATTCATCACTTTTGAGCTGGCTTGTTGTCGTGTTTTGATCATTGCACGGGACTTTTGAAGATGCTGTCGGCCACAAAACATTTGAATAATATATGACAAAGTTGGCACGCGTTTCACCGGGAAACTTCAGGCCAAAGGGTTTTTTTTTTTTTTTTTTTTTGAAACTTCCCTTGATTTAAATATCAAAGGGGTCCTGGGAAGCGGGGCCTCCATAAGGGTCGGAGGAAACCGATTCTTCAGACTTGGAAGATTTGGAAGAACATTGAGACATGAATTCGAATAGTCGATTTTGAAATTCTGGGTCGTCTTTGAATTGTTTCCAGAAAGAATTTTGAGCTGAGTCGAAGGCTTCTTTGGATGGTGTTTGGTCTTTGGGTTTCTCTTGGGCCGGAGCCTTTTGTTTTTGATCTGAAGAAAATTTGGGCTTTTGACCGGTGGACAGGAAGTGGCGAACCACTTGCTCATTACAGAGGTGGGTTTGATAACGGCCCCACCATTTGATTTTATGGATTCGAACTAATGAAAAAAGGGACAGGATCAGGGTAAAGTTTTTGGAAATCAAAATCCCAAGCAAAAATCCATGGGACCTTGAATTCTGCATGAAATTTTAGTGGCTTTTGAAAATTTGGTAAGCATGAGGATTCAGAGTAGACTTCGAGGCCTTTTTTGACGTCTCGGGGCAAAATTGAAGAATCTGATCCCATGAGTTTCCACCACTCATAGAACCATACCGGGAAATTTGAATCACAGCCAGAGTGGAAAGTAAAAAACCACGAATGAGAGAAAGGTCTGAAATAAAAGGTTTTGAACCAAGCATGTTTATAATCGGTATAATTGAAAGAAGGGGGTTCAAAATGAACAGAGAAGTCACGTAGTTTGAAAGTGTTTATAGGCTGGGAATGAGATTCATCCCAATGGGACGAAGTGATCACTTGTTTGATGATACATTTGGAGTAAATGATTGTACCTTTGGGATCCTTATGGTGAACAATTTCAACAGAATTAGTATCCACAAGAATAAATTCATAGAATTTTTGACGTTTGACGGGATCTGTAGACTCCCAGTATTGAGTAGGGGGAAATCTTTTGCGCAAGTAGTCTTGCTTCTTGACATTTTGAGGAAAATCTGTATAAGGGGAAAACCCAAGGTTTTCGGGCCAGGGTTTTGAAACATATTTGTAATCATCATTATCAATAGGTGTTGGAGAAGAGGTTTGAATTTGTTTGGAAGAGGAAGCTAAAACAGATTTGTAAGGTAATTCAGGTAAATTTTGGAGAGGGCTAAATTTATTGAAATTTGAAGTAAGAGGAGGGAAAGGGCCGGAAGGCCTTTGAGAGGGGGTTTTGGTAGGAGTGGTTGGCTGAGATAATTGAACCAATTCTTTTGAAGTAATTTTTGGGAGTTCATAGTCTTTGGCAGTTTGAATTTTCGGCTTTGACGGGTCCATCTGCAATAAAATGTTTTTGTCCTTGTAAAAATTCTCTGGTGAGGAAGTCAGGAAGAGAATTATCCTCTCCTCGGATAAATTCAATTTCGAAATCAAAAACAGAAAGGATTGCTTGCCACCGGGCAAAAATTTGTTTTGAAACGAGATTTTGAACATCTTTGAAAATGACTTCCTTTGCAGATTTGCAATCAACACGTAAAAGAAGGCTTTTATTAAAAAGATCATCTTGAAATTTTGAAATACAAAGAACAATAGATAAAATTTCCTTTTTGATCGTTGAATAATTTTTTTGAGAGCCGAGCCAGAGACCTGAATGAAATCTTACTAATTGTTCGTGGTATTCTAATCTTTGTTTGAGAATACCTCCGTAACCTATGTCAGAGGCGTCGGTTTCAACGATCATGAAAGCTATGGGGTTAGGTATGCCTAAACATGGTAATGTTTGAAATTTAGACTTAATATCTTTGACTATTCTTGTGTGGACGTCAGTCCATGGTGGGGGAGTCTTTTGAAGACGGGTGTATAAAGGTTGACAAATTTGGCGTAAATTGGGAAAAAACTCCGCTATGTAATTAAGACATCCTAAAAATCTTTGTAGTTGATTTTTATCTTTAATTTGATCAGGGAATTTATCAGCAAATTGAATAACTCTTTGGATTGGTTTAATTAGACCTTTTGTTATAACATGACCTAAGAACCGGATGGAAGTTTGGAATAATTTCATTTTCTTTTGAGAGAGCACGAGGCCATTTTGTTTAATGATTTGAAGAAAATGTCGTAGATGTTTGAAATGGAGGTCTAAATTATCTGAGAATATGAGAATATCATCTATGTAGACAATACTGAAAGTGGTATAAGGATTGAAGATGTCATTCATAATTCGTTGAAATTCAGAAGGAGCATTTTTTTGTCCAAAAGGCATTACATTCCATTGAACATTGAGACATGAATTCGAATAGTCGATTTTGAAATTCTGGGTCGTCTTTGAATTGTTTCCAGAAAGAATTTTGAGCTGAGTCGAAGGCTTCTTTGGATGGGGTTTGGTCTTTGGGTTTCTCTTGGGCCGGAGCCTTTTGTTTTTGATCTGAAGAAAATTTAGGCTTTTGACCAGTGGACAGGAAGTGGCGAACCACTTGCTCATTACAGAGGTGGGTTTGATAACGGCCCCACCATTTGATTTTATGGATACGAACTAATGAAAAAAGGGACAGGATCAGGGTAAAGTTTTTGGAAATCAAAATCCCAAGCGAAAATCCATGGGACCTTGAATTCATCATGAAATTTTAGCAGTTTTTGAAAATTTGGTAAACACGAAGATTCAGAATAGACTTTGAGGCCTTTTTTGACGTCTCGGGGCAAAATTGAAGAGTCTGATCCCATGAGTTTCCACCACTCATAGAACCACACTGGGAAATTTGAATCACAACCAGAGTGGAAGGTAAAAAACCAAGAATGAGAAAAAGGTCTGAAATAAAAGGTTTTGAACCAAGCATGTTTATAGTCGGTATAATTGAAAGAAGGAGGTTCAAAATGAACAGAGAAGTCACGTAGTTTGAAAGTGTTGATAGGCTGGGAATGAGATTCATCCCACTGGGACGAAGTGATCACTTGTTTGATGATACATTTGGAGTAAATGATTGTACCTTTGGGATCCTTATGGTGAACAATTTCAACAGAATTAGTATCCACAAGAATAAATTCATAGAATTTTTGACGTTTGACGGGATCTGTAGACTCCCAGTATTGAGTAGGGGGAAATCTTTTGCGCAAGTAGTCTTGCTTCTTGACATTTTGAGGAAAATCTGTATAAGGGGAAAACCCAAGGTTTTCGGGCCAGGGTTTTGAAACATATTTGTAATCATCATTATCAATAGGTGTTAGGAGAAGAGGTTTAATTTGTTTAGAAGAGGAGGCTAAAACAGATTTGTAAGGTAATTCAGGTAAATTTTGGAGAGGGCTAAATTTATTGAAATTTGAAGTAAGAGGAGGGAAAGGGCCGGAAGGCCTTTGAGAGGGTGTTTTGGTAGGAGTAGTTGGTTGAGATAACTGAACCAATTCTTTTGAAGTAATTTTTGGGAGTTCATAGTCTTTGGCAGTTTCAATTTTTGGTTTTGACGGGTCCATCTGCAATAAAATGTTTTTGTCCTTGTAAAAATTCTCTGGTGAGTAAGTCAGGAAGAGAATTATCTTCCCCTTTGATAAATTCAATGTCAAAATCAAAAACAGAAAGTATGGCTTGCCACCGGGCAAAAATTTGTTTTGAAACAAGATTTTGAACGTCTTTTAAAATGACTTCCTTTGCAGTTTGCAATCGACACGTAAAAGAAGGCTTCTATTAAAAAGATCATCTTGAAATTTTGAAATACAAAGAACAATAGATAAAATTTCTTTTTTGATAGTGGAATAATTTTTTTGAGGGCCAAGATGAATGCTATGGGATTAGGAATGCCTAAACATGGTAATGTTTGAACTTTAGACTTAATCTCCTTAACTATACTTGTGTGGAGTTCAGTCCATGGTGGGGGAGTCTTTTGAAGACGGGTGTATAAAGGCTGAAAAATTTTGTTTGAGAATACCTCCATATCCTATGTCAGAGGCATCAGTTTCAACTATCATGAATGCTATGGGATTAGGAATGCCTAAACATGGTAATGTTTGAACTTTAGACTTAATCTCCTTAACTATACTTGTGTGGAGTTCAGTCCATGGTGGGGGAGTCTTTTGAAGACGGGTGTATAAAGGCTGACAAATTTGACGTAAACTGGGAAAAAACTCCGCTATGTAATTAAGACATCCTAAAAATCTTTGTAGTTGATTTTTATCTTTAATTTGATCAGGGAATTTATCAGCAAATTGAATAACTCTTTGGATTGGTTTAATTAGACCTTTTGTTATATCATGACCTAAGAACCGGATGGAAGTTTGGAATAATTTCATTTTCTTTTGAGAGAGCACGCGGCCATTTTGTTTAATGATTTGAAGAAAATGTCGTAGATGTTTGAAATGGAGGTCTAAATTATCTGAGAATATGAGAATATCATCTATGTAGACAATACTGAAAGTGGTATAAGGATTGAAGATGTCATTCATAATTCGTTGAAATTCAGAAGGAGCATTTTTTTGTCCAAAAGGCATTACATTCCATTCGTAATGACCAAAAGGAACTGTGAAGGCTGTTTTATAACGATCTGCTTCAGCAATTTGGATTTGCCAGAAACCAGATTTGAGATCAAATTTGGAGAATATTTTGGCATAATGTAATCTATTGATTAAATCTCTTTTATTTTGGATTGGATATCTAATCCATTGAAGGACCTTGTTCAGAGGTTTGTAATTGATGACCAGCCGTGGAACTCCTCGTTCTAGTTCCGCTTTTTTTACTACGTAAAAGGCAGAACAACTCCAAGGTGATTTTGAAGGTCTGATTAGATCTTTAGATAAGAGATCGTGAATTTCTTTTTGGCAGTGGTGCAAAAATTCTTGATTCATTTGTATGGGTCGAGCTTTTGTGGGGATGTTTCTTTCATTGAAATCCTTTTCATAAGGAAGAGTTACGATATGACTTTTTCGTTCCCAGAAGGCATTTGGAAGTTCGCTGCATATTTGATTTGTGATGAACTGTTCTAATTCTGAAATTTTCTTTTTAATATGAGGATCAAGTAACTGTTCTTCAATTTTGAGATAAGGGAGTTCGTCCTTCAAAGAATTAATATGTTGTTTCTTGTGGTGTATGATATTTATTTGTTTAAATATTGAAGAATGTTGCAATAAAAATATTTCTTTTTGTTTGACAGGGGTTATGAAAGGAAATAGGATATGTCGACCATGAATTTTGGTAAACACTCCTTTATTATTTACTTGAAAAGGATATATTTGTGTGAGGAAGGGAGTACCGAGAATCATATCTTGTGATATGTCACGGACAAGAGTGAAAACATTTTTGAAGCAGTAACCATTATTACAAATGTGTGCATTGGATAATTTATATCGTATATCAAGGGGCTTCGAATTAGCAATATACAGTTTTTCCGTTGTCTTTTCATAGTATTTGGAAGGTATTACGCCTTCACGTAAAACATTATGGTCGGCCCCGGAATCAACAAGGGCAATAAGAGTGATTTTGAAATCATTTATTACTAAATCAATATTGACATACCATTTTTGGAATTCAATTTTCTGTATAGAATTGATAAAATTACTGGGTGATGTTTGATTAAGGGGATTTAGATTAATTTCATCAATATCTTCGGGTGTAGGTTGGTTTGAACTAAGGAGTAATAATTTTGTTTCCAATTCTAAATCTTTTTCTCTTAACGAGAAAAGATCTTTTTGAAGTTGATTAACTTCTTTTTTAAGCATATTGATTTCTGTTTGTAAGTCTTTTGTAGTAATTTGTTTCAGAATACTCTGTTGAGGATATTTATCAAACAAAGTGCTTAGACTAAAGTGTTCTTTGACAGGGTCACATTTTGAACTTGATTCTTCTATTATTAAGTCTTTTAACTTAGTAAGATATTGCTTTTGGATTTCTTGATCTGGAATTTGTTGAACCAAATCATGAATTGCTTCTCTTTTATCTTTTGAAATGACACATAAATGGCAGATACCTTTTGAAGGTTGTTCAGTTTCTGATTCGGTTTCATCTTTTTTAGAAGTACTAGAATCAGTGGGAATATCATCAATTAATTCATTAATTTTTTGTTTATTATATTTTTTATGAGATTTTTTGGGTTTTTTAGTACAATTATTTGACGTATGTCCTGGTTGATTACAATTCCAACACTTTAATGTATTTGGTTTTGTATTAGGTCTTTTATGTTTACGGAATCTTGGATGAGTAAATTTTGATGTTCTATCATAGGATTTAAAAGTTTTTGTTTTTTCTTCCTTCGGATAGAAGGAGGGTCTATGTTCATTAAGCCGAACATTGAACAAAAACTACCCAGCTCTTTACGAGTCGTTGTTCGGTCAGATCTGTATTTGGCTTTGAGTTTGAGTTCAGAACATAAGGATAAACCTTCTTTTTTAATCAAGGCAAACAGTTGACCAAACGTCATGTCGCCGAAAGGAATATCTTCACTTCCTACGGCCGTTTTTAATTTATGAATTATTCGTTCTCCGAAGAGGCGAGGTAAACCCATGATGAAACGTTCTTTCCAAAAAGACATATTAGAGTCTTCTCGGCGAAGAACTTGAGTTAAGAAAACATCTTTATACCAACGATAGTCGGATAAAGAAGGGCATTTAAGATTTGTTAGGATGATTTTGGAGGAATTAAATTCTTCATTTGGATTACCGATAAAATACATTGAGATAGTAACTGTTTCTTCATCTTGACCTTTGATTTTATAGGCTGCTCGAGCCATGCCCATTTCTTGTAAGGTATTGAGGATTTCATATTCGGATTTTCCATCTATATTCCATTCAACGATGGATTGGCCATCGTATTTTGTGCTTTTGAATTGATTTCTTTCTTCATAACCAATATCAACAGGCGTAGGACGTCGATAGTAATTATGAGTGTTATTATTATTATAATTATTGTTGAATCTTTTTCGTCTATTAAATATCTTATTAATTTGATCTTCTTCATCCGTAAAAGGATTTTCAAGGATATTGACTTCTTCGTCGGATTCTGAGTTGGATTCAGAAGGGTTGGAGGAATCAGTTTGATTATCCCGATCATTATTGGTTTCTACACAATTAATTTTGCTTCCCGATGTACCAATTTATGATAATTTTGTGGAGATTTTATTTAATAGGAAATCAGTATTAGTATTGAAACTTATTTGTTTATATTTTGTAACAGGAAGAGGTTTTGTTTGGAAAAAAGGTTTTGCTGTGGTATCATTAAAGATTGAGGGTTTTGCCTGAGGTAGGTTATTTGAGATATGGTCTACTTGATTAGCTATAGTTTTAAGGATTTGGTTAGAGTAATTATTTTGTTGAAAAATTTTATTAATATCATCGGTAGTGACGGGTTCTTTATCATTGCGTCCTCGCTTAAAAGGATCAGCAATGACATCGCCTTTGACAATATGTAATTGTAATGATTGGAGAGGTGGATGAATAGCAGTAACGGTTTCATTAGTATTAAGAGTCCATTTTTTATGAAGGGTTGTATTGACTTGTATGACAGATTTATTTTGGAAGTCATTAAAACCTTCGGCAGATAGAAATATTGTTAAAAATGTATAAAAAGGGATATTTGATTTTATTGTATTCATTTTTTGAAGCCATTCTTTATGAATATTTTCCTTAATATGTTTATCTAATTTATCATACCATGTTCTTTTCTCATTATGAAATACATTTTGCATTTCTTCATTTAAATACTCGAAATCTGGGTTGAAACCTTTTCCAGAGGTGATCATCATGACCATACTGGAGATTGAAGGAGATGTGGGAGGAGAATAATTCTGAGGTGATGAAGGACCTGATCGAGGCTTTGGAATAGGTGTAACAAAATCATATTTTGAAGTAGATTTAGAAAAAGTTGAGAATGAATGTCGTGATTGAGATCTTCGTAAAACTGGAGTAGGGGTAGATGGTTTAGGTGTGTTAAATCTAATTGTAATTTTGCCATCTTCTTCTTCAATTATTTGAGAAATATCTCTACGTTCTATGTTTCTAGGAATTTGAGGAGTGTTAATTATAAATTGTTGTGGGATGGTTATTTCATTCCATTTTAATCTCTTTGGTGTAAAGACCGTAGGTCTTTCAGCATCAATTTGTAGCAGAACTGTTTCTTCCTTCGAAGAAGGCAGTCTGTTGTACTTAGGGTTTAGTTGAGAAGACAGAAGTCTAAAATAGACTCTGTAAATTATTGCAAAGTTCTTACAGGGATTAAATTCATCTCCCTGGATATGAACATCTAATATTAAAGAATCTAGAATCATAGGATCTGTAAGATCTACAGAGAAATTTGGTGAACAATTAAAGTATATTGGTCCATTACAAATATTAGTTTGGATCATGACAAAAGAGATGTTTGATATCTTTTAAGTCTTTTATCTCTTAGGGCTAAGTAAATTGGAGTATCGACTCCGATATGAACTAATGGTTTAACAGCTATTTGAATTAAACCAAAGTGTAGATAACGATAATTCTTGTGAATGTATTTTTGAATTGATGTGTTATTTAAAAGAGCGATACTTTGAGAATCTTCTTGAATAGATAAGGTCTCTTCATGAGTTTTAACCGAGAAGGCAGTTTTGAAATCTGTAAATCCTATTTTGTATATGTTCTCTATTTGTTCTTCTGGAATAGTCCAATTTGAGTAATCTATAGGCATATGAGTTTCTGTCCTTGTAAAAATTCTCTGGTTAGCAAGTCAGGAAGAGAATTTTCTTTCCCTTTGATAAATTCAATTTCAAAATCAAAAACAGAAAGTATGGCTTGCCATCGTGCAAAAATTTGTTTGGAAACAAGGTTTTGAACATCTTTGAAGATGACTTCCTTTGCAGATTTGCAATCAACTCTTAAAAGAAAAGTTTTGTTAAAAAGATCATCTTGAAATTTTGAAATACAAAGAACAATGGATAAATTTATTTTTTGATAGTGGAATAACTTTTTTGAGGTCCGAGCCAGAGACCTGAATGAAATCTAACTAACTGTTCGTGAGTTTCTAAACGTTGTTTGAGAATACCTCCTTAACCTATGTGAGAGGCATCAGTTTCAACTATCATGAATGCTATGGGATTGGGTATGCCTAAACAAGGCAAAGTTTGAACTTTGGATTTTATATTTTTAACTATACTTGTATGTATATCAGTCCATGGAATGGGATTCTTTTGCAGGCGAGTGTATAAAGGTTGACAGATTTGACGAAGGTTAGGGAAAAATTCTGCTATATAATTAAGGCATCCTAGAAATCTCTGTAGTTGATTTGTTTCTTTGATTTGGTCAGGGAATTTTTCAGCAAAGTGAATAACCCTATGAATTGGTTTAATAAACCCTTTTGTGATATCATGTCCTAAGAAACAGATTGAAGTTTGAAATAATTTTATTTTCTTTTGTGACAACACAAGACCATTTTGTTTAATTATTTGGAGAAAATTTCTAAGGTGTTTGAAATGTTGATCTAAATTATCAGAATATATGAGAATATCGTCTATATAGACAATACTGAAAGAACTATAAGGATTGAAAATATCATTCATGATTCTTTGGAATTCGGAAGGAGCATTTTTGAGTCCAAAATGCATTACGTTCCATTCATAATGGCCAAAAGGAACTGTGAAAACTGTTTTGTAACGATCAGTTCCAGCAATTTGTATTTGCCAGAAACCAGATTTGAGATCAAATTTTGAGAATATTTTGGCTGAATGTAGTCTATTAATTAAGTCTATTTTATTTGGGGATTGGATATCTAATCCATTGAAGAACCTTGTTCAATGGTTTGTAATTAATGACCAGACGTGGTACTCCACGTTCTAGTTCTGCTTGTTTGACTACGTAAAAGGCAAAACAACTCCACGGTGATTTGGAAGGTCGTATCAGGTTTTTAGATAGGAGATCTTGAATTTCCTTTTGGCAGTGGTGTAGAAATTCTTGATTCATTTGAATCGGACGAGCTTTTGTAGGGATATTTTTTTCATTGAAATCCTTTTCATAAGGGAGTGTAACAGATGGAGTTTGGGGGTTCTGTGAGGAATCAGATTTAGATTAGTGGTTAATTTTGTTGATTGGGATTAGCCACGTGAATTTTGAGGATTTTGTGTTGTTGAAATTCTCTAAGTATAAGAAGCAGACGTAGCGAATTTTGGTAAAGTCTGTCAGCAACAAGTTCCTGTAGCTCTTGTCTGGTGGATTTTGAATCAGTAGAGATGACGTAGGCGTGACGTGTTGTTATCTGCTGACAGTGGTTGCGCTTAGAATGGTTGCTACTGGCAGCAGGCGTGCAAATACAAGAATGATGAGAAGCGACGTCGTCTGAATAAGTTGAAAACGCTGCGTTCTGAGTATTGCGACTGGGTGACCAGCTATTGGCATCAATGCTTACGTAACCATTACGGCATCGTTTAGATTAGTTGACGCGTCGTAGTTTTGTGTAATTTCGCGAGATCAGTCGCTGATGGGTTTTTGAAGAGATCTGTTACCAGCTTTTGGTTGTTTCACAAGAGATATCTGTTGTAAGCTGGTGAAGCTCTGCGAAGTCGTTTGAGTTAGTTGGAACGGTGTCGTTTTGATGTTCCTTTGAGAATGTATCGACTGGTGGTTGCTGCTGGTTTTATCGAAAGAAAGAGATGGTAGCTACTGTTCACCGTGACTTATATTCCGTCGATTTCCGCCGTTCTCCGCCGATGATTTGAGTGATTTTGGTGGTGCTGGATTCGTTGTGAGTTGCTCTTTCGATTGCTACCCATTTGAAGCCCTGAATTAACGTTGGAAAAGAAGTGCGAAGTTGCTGTGTCCTCGTACAAAGAAGTTCGTTGGTTCTTCTGCTGGTTTGAGTTTCTGGGTGAGCATCTCTTGTTGTTTCTAGCTTTGGTAGACTTGTAGAACTAGATCAAGGTTCTGACCGTAGGCTATGATGCTTAGAAGTTTAGATTTGAACTAGAATTAAGCTTATATGTGAGGCCATGTGATAGATTTGAGTTCGCAGGAGGTGCTGGGATTTTCGAAAGCAGGAAGAGGCTGAGTTGCTTCAGTGGTTGTACCGTGCCTTTGCAAGAATCGATTGAGGTAGATTTGAGCAGAAAGGTACGAGTTGAGCAGATTTAGCAGCTTTAGCGTGAACATGGCTGTAATTTATGTTGTGAGACTTGATGATATGATTCTGTGAATTACGTGATACAGCATGTTGAATTGATTGAGTTTACATTCTATTTTCACGTATTGAATTGTATGCATTTGAATTGAGTATTGAATTGGCATACATGCATACATCTTGAGCCTGATTGACAGATTGATTTTATGACCTGTTTGAGAGCCACGTTGTGACTGGCCGACTGATTTGTCGTGCCTGAAAGTCCAATGCTATCATCGGAGTGGTGACCGATTGATTTGTTGTGTCTGAAGACCACCGAGCTGTGATTGGTTGACGGACCTTGAAGATCACGGACCGATGATTTCCACCGACTGACTTGCTGTGCGTGGTATAGAGGCTCGAGAGATTTGATTTGCCAGTTGATACGCTGGTCTAGCTATCCGATCTTTGATAGCCCTCATGCATTTCATAGCATTGATTATAGCATGTTGCATGATTAGCTGTTTTGATTAGCTCTTCGTACTGAGGCTTGACCTCGTATTTGTTTTCCTGCTTTGTGTTGTTTGGGTCTGTGTTACCCATTTGCAGGATCTTCAGGTAACCAAGCTTGACAGAGTGGAGGTTCAGCTGGTCGATCCCCGTTTCCTTGATTCCCAGTCTATTTTTACTATGTATTGAACCGAGGGATGCCACGTGTTTCTATGTAATTGGGGATCTGTTCGATTTGAGATTTATTGTTGTTACCTGATTGGTATGAGTCTGAGTCAACTTCTGTGTTACCCATTTGCAGGATCTTCAGGTAACCAAGCTTGACAGAGTGGAGGTTCAGCTGGTCGATCCCCGTTTCCTTGATTCCCAGTCTATTTTTACTATGTATTGAACCGAGGGATGCCACGTGTTTCTATGTAATTGGGGATCTGTTCGATTTGAGATTTATTGTTGTTACCTGATTGGTATGAGTCTGAGTCAACTCATATTTTGATTATGAATATTTTGAATGTATGATTTTAAGTTCAGGCCTAAAGTATTTTGAAAATTTTTAAGCCCGATTTTTACGCTTCCGTGATTATGTGCTTAATCGTTCTATTATATTGAGTAATTAGCACAGGGTCTGAAATTTTTGGTATCAGAGCTTAAACTGGGATAAGCTCGATTTCCTTCGATCACACTCGAGTCTAGGCACAGAGTTTTGATTTGATTTTGATTGGCTCTGTGACTTATGTGATCTTTTATCTGTCTATGAGATATATCTATCTGCTGTGAGATCTTACCTCTAGACTTGTGTAGATGCCGCCGAGGAGAGGAAGAGGTAGGACGACTAGACGTACCAAGGAGGAGTCTAGGGCAGGTAGTGATGATGATGTTCATCAGGTTGAAAATGTTACTAGGCAGATTGGCGAGATGGAGTTGGTCCTAGCTAGGTTTCAGCAGACGAACCCTCCGACGTTTTCTGCAGCAGAGGGTGGCGCGATGGCTGAGCCGTGGTTAGCTCAGATGGAGGAGTTGTTCGATACTCTGGAGTACGCTCCCGAGAAAAGACTGAAGCTGGCGGTGTTGCAGCTGAGAGACAATGCACAGCGCTGGTGGAGAGGTACTTCTCGTATCCTTCGTGATAGTGGGGCTGTGATAACCTGGGAGAGCTTATGTGAGACGTTCAGACAGGAGTATACCCCGGATTCTTTTTATAACAGTCGAGAGCGGGAGTTCGATAATCTGAGGCAGAGCAGCATGCGAGTGGCTGAGTATGCTCGACAGTTTTCCGCGCTTTTGGTTTATGTGCCACACGTTTCCAACCAAGAGAGAACGAAGAGGAACAAGTTTCTGAAAGGCTTGAGGCCTGATTTGTACCGGATGGTTTTGTCTGGGTCACCTGCGACCTATATTGATGCAGTGAACCGAGTGGTGGACATCGAGGAGAGTTTTATTGAGGTTGAGGCTCCGATTCAGCCGACTACTGGACGCACCTATGAGCCTGTTCAGGATGCGTCGCAATCTTTCTATTCTCCTCAGGGGTCGCAGCAGCAGCAACAGTCGAATCGCCAAAGGTTTCGACCTCGAGGGAAACAGTTTAAGATGAAGGCGGATTCGAGTTCCTCTGGGTCTGCGAGTTCTGGTTCTGGCAGTGGTTCTGGCAACGGTTCTAGTGGCATGTCTTGTGGTCAGTGTGGAGGAAGGCATCCGACTTTGCAGTGTTGTGGAGTTCAGGGGTCCTGCCGTAACTGTGGACAGCCAGGACACTTTGTGAGGGTGTGTCCTCTGTTGAGGGGTCAGTCTTCGATTCTTCACAGCAGGGTTCGGCTGGTGGTTCTTCTCAGAGACCTCAGTTTCCTGCCCCTACCCAGCGATCTGGATTCCAACCCCGTGAGCCTTATAGATTTGGAGCACCTTCGAGACCTCCGTTCCAGATTCCGAAGCAGGCTCAGGAGAATGCTTTGACGAGAGAGCAGGCTGAGGAGGCGCCTGGTATGATGATCACAGGTACATTCTTTATTTTTGATTATCCTGCGATAGTTCTATTTGACACTGGTGCATCACACTCTTTTATTTCTGAGATGTTTGTTTGTGAGTATGGGTTGAGTTCTTCCCCATTGTGTGATGTTGTTTCCGTGTCTACCCCTACTGGTGTGAATCTGTGGTCCCGTGAAGTGGTGTTGGATTGTGTGCTTTGATTTTATGAGCATGTTTTGGTTTCCAATCTGATTGTTTTGGGAATGAGGGATTTTGATTGCATCTTGGGGATGGACGTTTTGTCTAGTTACAAGGCTACTGTTGACTGTTTTCATGGTGTGGTGAGATTTCGCCCTGACTCGGGTGAGAAGTGGGAGTTCTATGGTGCTGATTCGCGCTCGAGGATTCCACTGGTGTCCGCCATGGAGATGTTTAGCCTGATATCGTTGGATAACGCAGGATTCATGATTTACGCGCTGGATGTTTCCCAAGAGCAGCGATTGGAGTTGAGTGATATTCCGATCGTACGAGAGTTTCCCGACGTGTTTCCAGATGAGATTCCTGGATTCCCTCCAAGACGTGAGATCGATTTCAGCATAGAGTTGGTGCCCGGTACCGCCCCGATTTCTAGAGCTCCGTATCAGTTGGCGCCCGCAGAGTTGAAAGAGCTGAAGGATCAGTTGAGAGAACTCTTGGAGAAAGGCTTCATCAGACCGAGTATGTCGCCTTGGGGAGCTCCAATTCTTTTTGTGAAGAAGAAGGATGGATCTATGAGGATGTGCGTGGACTTCCGACAGTTGATAAGGCGACGGTGAAGAACAAGTATCCTTTGCCGAGGATTGATGACTTGTTCGATCAGTTTCAGGGATCGGTCGTTTACTCGAAGATTGATTTGCGCTCTGGTTATCACCAGTTGCGAATTAGGGACGCTGATGTGGCGAAGACATCTTTCCGGACTCGATATGGGCATTATGAGTTTCTGGTCATGCCGTTTGGGTTGACTAATGCCCCAGCTGTGTTCATGGACTTGATGAATCGCGTCTTCAGTGAGTATATCGATCGGTTCGTGATTGTCTTCATAGATGAACTTCCTAGTGTATTCGAGGAGCTTGAGAGAGCATAAGGAGCATTTGAGACTGGTGTTGCAGAGATTGAGAGACTCGCAATTGTACGCCAAGTTCAGCAAGTGGGAATTCTGGCTTGATCGAATTATCTTTCTGGGTCATGTGATTTCGGCGCAAGGAATTTTGGTGGATCCGAGTAAGGTCGAAGCAGTTCTTAACTGGGAGAGACCTAGGAACGTTTCAGAGATCCACAGTTTCTTGGGATTGGCTGGCTATTACAGGCGTTTTATCGAGAAGTTTTCTTCGATAGCCAGGCCTTTGACTCAATTGACTCAGAAGGATAAGAAGTTTGTTTGGACAGACGAGTGCGAGTTTAGTTTTCAGACGTTGAAGGAGAAGTTGACTACTGCTCCTGTTTTGGCTCTACCGTCTGGATCCGGAGGATTTGTGGTGTGCTCCGATGCTTCTCTCAATGGTTTAGGATGTGTGCTGATGCAGAATGAGTACGTGATTGCTTATGCGTCTCGACAGTTGAAGCCTCACGAGACGAGGTACCCTGTTCATGATTTGGAGTTGGCTGCGATAGTGTTTGCCTTGAAGATTTGGCGACATTATCTGTATGGTGAAGAATTTGTGGTGTACACCGACCACAAGAGCCTGAAGTATATCTTCACGCAGTCTGATCCAGCGACAATGGATGGAATTGCTCAAGGACTTTAACTGTGAGATTCAGTATCAACCTGGGCGGATGAACTCAGTAGCGGATGCTTTGAGTAGAAAGACCCAGCCTGCGACGCTTTCGTTTTTGAGTGCTCATAGAGTCTACGAGCAGTTGAGTACTTCTGGTTGGCTTTTCCAGTCGGGTGATCAGTACTTCATGGTTTCCTTGATTCAGGTGGAACCGCAGTTTGTGAATGACATCAGGGAAGCGTAGAGGACAGATCCGTACCTTCATGAGTTGAAGATTAGAGCCCGAAGTGGTCAGTCTGATGATTTCTCTGTTTCTTCGGATGGATGTCTGAGATTTAGAGGAAGATTGGTGGTCCCGAACTTGATCGATTTGAAAGGGACCATCATGAATGAAGCGCATTGTAGTCAGTACAGTGTGCATCCGGGCGAGAGAAAGATGTACCATGCCTTGAAATCTCACTACTGGTGGGAAGGCATGAAGAGCGACATCTCTGCCTTCAAGAGTTGAAGATTAGAGCCCGAAGTGGTCAGTCTGATGATTTCTCTGTTTCTTCGGATGGATGTCTGAGATTTAGAGGAAGATTGGTGGTCCCGAACTTGATCGATTTGAAAGGGACCATCATGAATGAAGCGCATTGTAGTCAGTACAGTGTGCATCCGGGCGAGAGAAAGATGTACCATGCCTTGAAATCTCACTACTGGTGGGAAGGCATGAAGAGCGACATCTCTGGTT
>KV016720.1:22394-55646 GCA_001598015.1 Dorcoceras hygrometricum
ATATCAGCTTCTGTTTCCCACGTAACTTCTCGTTCAGATTAATTGAACCATTTTATCTTAACCATAGGAATACTATGGTTTTTTTTCAGCTTTCCATTTTTCTCGAAAAAGAATCCTCTCGAGTCTCTCTTCATAACTTAAATCTGGTGCTTAGCTGAATAGGTTCATGACTTAATACGTGAGATGGGTTGGGAATATACTTCCTACAAAACTAATACATGAAAAACGCTCGCTATGTACAGCTATCAGCTTCGGGGCAACGCTAAGCAATAAGCTAACGTTCCTACTCTTTCTTAAAATCTTATTTGGTCCAATATATCTTGGACTTAACTTTCCTTTCTTTCTAAATCGTATTACTCCCTTCATTGGAGCAACTCTTAAGAATACATGGTCGCCGATTTCGAATTCAGCTCTCTTCTTCTTTTATCTGCGTAACTCTTATGTCTGCTTTGAGCAGCTTTCTTCTTTCTCGCATCTTTATAACAGTTGATGCTATTTGCTCCATCAAATTTGATCTTACCGAGAGATCTGCTAAGACTGACTTGCTACTGCTGGGTACTAGTTCTAATCCATCCTTAGACATAATGTGACCTAAGAAGGCTACCTTCTCCCACCAGAAGTCACATTTACTCAACTTAGCGAACAGCTGCTTAGTCTTTAAAATTTGAAGCACTATCCTCAAATACTTAACATATTCGAATTTAGTCTTAGAGTACCCTAAGATATCATCTATGAACACAACTATGAATTGATCCAAAAAGGGTTGGAAAACTCTATTCATCAGGTCCATAAAAGCTGATGGTAACTAGACCTTAAATCGATCTTAGAAAATACTGCTAATCCTTTCAACTGGTCAAACAGATCTTCTATCCTAGGAAGGAAATATTTATTCTCAGTGGTCAATTTATTCAGCTCCGGGAACTAAGTCAATCAAAAATTCTAACTCTCTATCTGGTGGCGGTCCATGTATATAACTCGTTTACCACCTCTACATCTAAATGTTGGGGCTTGCTAGACACTGCTAGGGATAACAGACTTATCAAAAATCCTACCCCACCTTTCCTCAAACAGCGTTGAGCCTTAAGAGCTGATATTATTCTAGGAACCCTACAAACATGTTTAGCTTCCAACTTGAATGATTCTCCTCTAGGTGGGTTAACCACTACTGTTCATATCTTAAAATCTATCACTACTTCCTATTAGGTTAACCAATTTAATCAGCCGTAATCAGCTGCCCTTGAGGCCTAAGTTCTAAACTTCGAAACACATCATGGGATACTAAATCTTCTCTCGAAGGTACTGTTACACAAAGGCCTACAGCTACACAATCAGGTCCGATGGGTGGCTTCTTAGCAAACTTAACTGCTATAAAAGAATGAGTGGCTCCTGAATCTAACAAAGCCACAGAAGGCTAACGAGCTATAAAAATCTCACCTGTCCCCACAGTAGGATCTGGATTGGCCTGATCAGTTGTCATTACATATGTCCTGCTGGTCACCAGCTGCCTGGACTTTGGGCAAGTCTTTATGATATGCCCTGACAATCCACACTTGTAGCAGACATTCTATCCAGCCCTACACTGACCAGCATGCTTTTTGTTACACGCACGACAAGTCGGTTTGATATTCATCCTGGGGGCTAAGTTGCTCGGTTGGGGTTGCTACTCTAGAGACTCCTGCTGACCAGTCTTTGGTTTCTTAGGTGACTTCAGCTTCCTAAACTAAGAACCCTGGCGTTTCTGCTTGTGCCTAAACCCTTTCTGAGAATTCCCATGGCTAGGTCCTTGGCCTGAAGAATGGCCACTTTCTTGACTCGATTGTCTTACTAACTTCTCTACTGGTGGAGTTATAACCACTATCACACATGCGGGACCACCTGAGCTAACTTCTTCGATGGTGCTGCCCCTTCTCTCCCCACATCTACCTCTACCTCTACCTCGTCCAGACATCTTATAATCTATAGCCCGTAATCCACCACAATGCAAAAATCAGAACATGCTAAAGTTAAAAACAAATACTCTAAAACATAAAATAAACTCACAGCGCTGGAGAAACGGTCGACAACAGCTGTTTCAACCGGAAGTGCGTGTGTTTATCTCAGGACCATGCTCTGATACCAAGTTGTGACGTCCCAATCCTCATGGGGTCACGAATGAATAATAAAAAGAATAGAAGGGCTGAATGGAAAATGTCATAATCTGTATCCCTTATGACTAAAATAAAAATTCGAAACGCAAACAACAAAATGGCGCCAAGTACTGAGACAGCTGAAACAATTTCTCATTATCAGATGTCAAAAATGCAAAGTGCGATAATACAACCTCTGAAGTTCTATATGAATTTACTATTGTTGTATTGGATCTAATACAGACTTAACAAAAGAATGGAAGATGTCATAAGCTGTATCCCTTATGACTAAAATAAAAATTCGAAACGCAAACAACAAAATGGCGCCAAGTACTGAGACAGCTGAAACAATTTATCATTATCAGATGTCAAAAATGCAAAGTGCGATAATACAACCTCTGAAATTCTAAATGAATTTACTATTGTTGTAATGGATCTAATACAGACTTAACAAAAGATCAAAAACAACAACCACTGCTGCGGAAACATCGGCCTTAGATAAACACAATCACCACAGCTGGTTCAACTACTGCCTCCCGCCTGCCCCAGCTCTGCTCCACCTGCACCATTTTAAAGCTAATGAGCTTAGGGGCTCAGCAAGTAAAATATGAGGATAACAAAATCACTTAATGCAGGCAGATATCTGAAACGTATCATAACTTAGCATAACAGTTTAAAAAGGAAGTCATTCATCAGCTTCATAAACTTTCTTTCATTAAACTTGGAAATGGGGAAGACGACCCAGATCCCATTCTTATTTTCTTATGATTTATGGCTCGAAAATTCTACATTAGGCCCTTTTCTTTTGCACTTAATCACATGACTACTGAATTCAGTATCTAGCATATAGCTCATATGAAAGGGCATCTGACACACAGTCAGTTGCTCACCTTTCCCGTATGAAAGGGCATCTGACACACAGTCAGCTGCTCACCTTTCCCATATCGACCGTCTGCTATCTTTGCCATAAATCCTTAAATTGAAACATTCTTCTTTTAAACTCATAGCTGGTTGAAATCAGATTTTGAAATCAACGTTCGGGTTCACAGTGCTTCCGAAATTCTTTCTTTAAAATTTGTTTAAAACTTCTTTAAAACATTTACTGAGTATCGGGTTCGCCCACTGAACTTATCGCTGGAATATAAACAGACGCGACGAAGTGGAACTATACTGGGAAACAAACCAGATCTTTACCGTTCACCGTTATCGCTAAAAGGAATCAGCTGCTGGTAAAGGAAACAATATCGTTATCGGGTGACTGCTGACACTATAGGGATAGTACTTTAGAAGTGAACAGTTGTTGGTCAACTCAGCTGTCGACGCAACGGGAATGAACAAATTCAGCTGTAAGGATGTTTGCTAACAGGACTAAACAGACGTCATCAAAAGTGACAGTTGAACAATCAGCTATTGGTATATATGAATCAGTCACAAGACACTGGAACCAGTCGCAAGCAAACCAGTCGCAAGCAACAGTAAACCAGTCGGAAGACACAATACCAGACGCAAGGTACAGGAACCAGTCGCAAGCAATAGTGAACCAGTCGGAAGACACAATACCAGACGCAAGGTACAGGAACCAGTCGCAGTGAACAGTGCACTGCTGGATTCTAACAAAGAAAGCACCTGTTGGTTTCTAACAAAGAAAGAACCTGCTGGTTTCTAACAAAGAAAGCACCTGCTGGTTTCTAACAAAGAAAGCACCTGCTGGTTTCTAACAAAGAAAGCACCTGCTGAAACCAAAATATGACTATAACTTGGTGTTGTAACATTCAAACGACGACTACGCTACCAGATGTTGCCTATTAAATCAGACTTAACTTCTGATTCGACTAGCAACTTCGATTACATAGCGTCAAGTTCAAACATTACCATTCACCAGAAGAAAGAACATTCTTAAACATACGGGAATCAAAGCTAACTTCATAGTACTTTTTAACATCTAACTTTCTTAAAACATCTGGGAGACTTGGATGCAAATGACATCAGTTGAAGCGAAGACTACTGCTTTAGAGATGAAATTCACCAGAAGAACTTTCCTGATCATGGAATCACTTAAACCCGACTGCTCAACGTTTTCTTTTTAAAACAACATCACTTCTTTATCGAAGCACTCTATAAAATCTTTGAAACAGAAACATAACTTTGAACTCGTCATTATTTAATTTTCTTAAACATGTTTAAACATGAACATAACTCATCGTTAACATAAACAGGCAACAATCATGCACTGGAACAATATATATGCTTTAAAATGGCGTAGAAAGAATCAGCCTTTACTTGCCTTTACTGCGAAACACAAGAGCAGTCGGTCTCAACAGGAGTTCTCCACAAGCACCACCACGAGCACCTTGAAGTTTTTAGAGAAAAAGAGGGAAATTTCTGGACAACAATGAAACTTTCTTGCTTACAAAAACAATCATATACGAGATATGATTGTTGTAGGTATTAACACTCGAGTAGGCATGGGATCCTACCAACCCGTGTCCTTTTCAAAAGAATTTGTCAAATACTCCTTACCACTGTTTTGCATTTGAAAACTTTACCAAATCTTTTAAAAGGAACTATTTTTTTTCCAGCCGATGGCATTTCAAACCAAAAGCTGAAATATGCTCGTGTTTGTGCTCGGGCGACAGCTGCCTGGAAACCGTCCGCGTCATGCCTCAAAACAACAACTGAAAATCAACTTTTTAAAACAATTAAAATACTTATGGCTGAAACCCGATTTTGGAAGAGCTTGCAAGCAGCGATGGGTTCGAGATTGGCCATGAGTACAGCTTATCACCCTCAGACAGATGGCCAATCCGAAAGAACCATTCAGACTTTAGAAGATATGCTGCGAGCAATTGTGATGGATTTTCAGTGGTGGCTGGCAGGATTCTTTGTCGTTGGTTGAGTTTTCGTATAACAACAGCTACCAGGTGACTATCGTGATGGCTCCATTTGAAGCTTTGTATGGTCGAAAATGCAGATCTCCGATTTTTTGGGAAGAAGTTGGTGAGAGACAGCTCTCTACCCCTGAATTTGTGCAGCACATGAAAGATCAGATTGATTTAATTCGAAGTAGAATGAAGGCTGCACAAGATAGATTCATTAGCTATGCTAACCGTAGACGTCGACCGTTAGAGTTTGAGGTTGGCGATCGAGTATTTCTCAAATTTTCTCCTTTCAAGAGCGTGATGCGCTTCAGATTTAAAGGCAAATTAGCTGCTAGATTCGTTGGTCCCTTTTAGATTATCGATCGGATTGGACAGTTGGCTTATCGACTGAGACTGCCTGATGAATTGGCAGCGATGCATGATGTCTTTCAGGTGTCAATGTTGAGGAAATATGAGCCAGATCCGTCCCATGTGTTGAGAACCGACGAAGTTGAACTGGATTCTGCCTTGATTTATGTTGAATATCATATTTTGGATAGAAAGGAGAAGCAACTGAGGAACAAAGTAGTTCCGTTGGTGATGGTCCAATGGATCAAGCATGGCAGAGAAGAAGCAACTTGGGAACCAGAAGAGAAGATGCAGTTCCAGTGGCCGCATCTGTTTGAGTAGATATTGTATTAGATTTCGGTTTCTGGTTATGTTATTCCCTAATTGTTGTTTGTTGATTTCCCAGTTATCTTGAACTCTTGGGTTTGAATTAGATGAATTTCTGTTTCGTATTCTGATTGTTTGATTGTTTTTCTCTGAGTTTGCCTTTGATTTCGAGGACGAAATATCTTAAGGTGGGGAGAATGTGAGGAATCAGATTTAGATTAGTGGTTAATTTTGTTGATTGGGATTAGCCACGTGAATTTTGAGGATTTTGTGTTGTTGAAATTCTCTAAGTATAAGAAGCAGACGTAGCGAATTTTGGTAAAGTCTGTCAGCAGCAAGTTCCTGTAGCTCTCGTCTGGTGGATTTTGAATCAGTAGAGATAACGTAGGCGTGACGTGTTGTTATCTGCTGGCAGTAGTAGCGCGTAGAATGGTTGCTGCTGGCAGCAGGCGCGCAAATACGAGAATGATGAGAAGCGATGTCGTCTGAATAAGTTGAAAACGCTGCGTTTTGAGTATTGCGACTGGGTGACCAGCTGTTGGAAGCAATGCTTACGTAACCATTACGGCGTTGTTTAGATTAGTTGACGCGTCGTAGTTTTGTGTAATTTCGCGAGATCAGTCGCTGATGTGTTTTTGAAGAGATCTGTTACCAGCTTTTGGTTGTTTGGCAAGAGATATCTGTTATCAGCTGGTGAAGCTCTGCGACATCGTTTGTGTCAGGCCTCGTGATCCAAACAGAGTAAAATCATACAAACACATGCGGAAGCTATCAAAAAGCGGGTAAAATTTTTCGCTTTTGGCCTGACGGTTTAAAACAATATAATTTAAAATAAAGCGATACTCAAAATATATCCCAGTTTATAAAAACAACAACAGTACAGCATACAACAACCACAACCACATGTATCAGTCTCCAACTATGGGGTACGATAACGAAGCGCAGGGCATCCCCCTGGCTAACTGATACATATATATATATATATGCTATACGCAACTGGGACACGCTAACCACCTCTTGGGGCGCCACCAGCTGGGTTAAAACCACGGCCAGCTGTAAAACCTGGGTTACCTGAAAACAACACAAACAAGGAAACAAACCAAGCCCCAGAGGGACATGAGGTCAAACCCCAGTACGGAGAGCAACTATAAATCAGCAGGAATAAAATGCAAATGCTATGCATGAGATGCTGGACAACAACTGATGACTCCAACCGAAAAAGGAAGTCAAGGAACTTAATGCACAGCTCAACTGAATCTGCAACAAACGGTGGCCACTGGGTGTGTTCCAAGTGTGGTAATGAGCCACTCACCGGGACACAACACCCGAATACCAGATGCATCAAACGACTTGACCTGCGGTTGCCCAACCTATGAACTGTGGTAGTTATCCACTCGGCGCATAGGGGCTAACATAACCTAGCAGGGAAATGAGAGTGCGGTATTGCCGCTCTCCCTCGCATCTTGGTAAGAAACAGAGCAAGAACAACGAAGCAATGGCTGAAAAAGCGAAAATGAGATGCTAATGTGTGTATGCTACATGCTGGACAATAACAAGCATAATCATATGCGCAACAGCCAATTCACACCACAATAAACACAGCCATCTCATAAAGACAGTGCCTCACAAAGCATCAACACACAGCAGCCAACAAACCAGCAACTACCATTTTATCCAAGCCATGCCTACGCTGCATTTACAAGCTCAACCCGTACCTTATTTTTCTGTGCAACGATTACCACAATACAAGCTCGAGAAAACTGGTTCCAACCTGCTCAAATATACGACACACAGATTTCAGGGAAGCTACACAGAAAGTTGCGGTCAACCATAGAACGCACGGCTGGAAGCTACAACTCAACCAGCAAATTATCATCCTAAAACATCTTAACAGGAAGCTTAAACAACGACTAGAGGTAAGATCTCAACCACTAAACCGAGAAACTACCTGCGCACAGCAACTACACGAACAGGGAAAAACTGCTGCCGCTTCGCGATCTCACCCTGGACAACCGTAGCTTCCAAGATCGGTATAGGATGAAAGATCTCTTCGAGAGGAGTCCAACGCTACCTCGAACGTGAATAATGGTTGCCGAAATCGACGGGAAATAGCCGAAGAAGTTCACGATGAACAGTGTTTAGGGTTAGAGGAAACAGAGGTCGACTAACGGGGAAATAAAATGCTAAGTATGGGATCTGGTAAAAATAAAACGAAGCCAACGCTTCCTATTTAAAGGCGCGAGAAGTCTGTTTACAAGACCCACCGACAGAAATAGATCTCACAACCAACGCGCGCTAAACACAACCAAGTCCCGAAAATGACGTCGCACAAAACCACGGAGAAAGCTGGTCAAAAAGCGCTGAAAGCTGGAAACACGCTACAAGAGAGTTGACCAACTTTGACATCTGTTTCCAATAATCCAACCAGACCTCATCGCTGCGAACAGATCTCTCACTAGTGCTGCTCCCAAAAACGACGACGTAGCAACTTATTAAAACGGCGGCGTTTAGGAACCAATGCATAAACCCGCAATACACAAAACAGATCTCTCCGCTCACGAGCAGATCTCATGCCAGCGCTATACCAGATTTCTCCCACAAGCGCTAATCAAAACGACACCGTTCTTACTTATCCAAACGACAGCGTTTCAAGCCTTAACAAAATAAGCTAGAACCAGATCTCTACACATTAGCGCAAAACATCTCTCATGAAACGACGCCGTAAGGACCTCGCGCCAACAAAACACGCTGCGAAGGAAAATAACACCAGCGACCAGACTTCTTCAACAGCAAGGCTTACGTCATCAACGCAACGCATACCAGCGAAGCTTACGTCATCAAATCTACTACCAGATTTCACCAAAAACATATTTCTCCCCAAAAACTCAAAAAAATGCGAAAACTACCAGAATTGCTCCAAATATGAAATCTGACCCGAAAATGCAACCCAAGCATTCCAACTAAAATCTGAATTACCAGAAATCACTAACAACCGATTAATTCTAACAATTAATCTTATTACATAATCAGGTCTCACATTTCTCCCCCACTAAAAAGGATTTCGTCCCCGAAATCAAACAACAATTCTGGTACAACAACACAGCAACATGCTAATAAAACCGAAACTCGCCTAACACAAGGCCAGGAGTTCAAGATAACTGAGCTAACAATTAACAACAACTAGGGAAGAAATACAACTAAAAGCTACAAACTACTGGAAAATTAGATCAACAGCTACTCAAACAGATGCGGCCACTCGCGCTGCATCTTTTCTTCCAGCTCCCAAGTAGCTTCTTCCCTTCCATGTTTGCTCCACTGCACCATTACTAACGGAATGGTCTTATTCCTCAACTGTTTCTCTTTTCTACTAAGGATCTGCAAGGGATATTCTTGTTAACTCAACATCTGATCTAGCTCCACCTCGTCAGTTCCAAGAAAATGAGACGGATCTGGCTCATACTTCCTCAACATGGAAACATGAAAGACGTCATGAAGAGAAGACAACTCTGGCGGCAACAACAGCCGATACGCTATAGAGCCAATCCTCTCAACAATCTCATACGGACCAACGTAACGAGGGGCTAACTTTACCTTGTGGCCAAAGCGCATGACACTGTGAAACGGAGAAACTTTGAGAAATACACGATCACCAACCTGAAACTCAAGAGGTCGACGCCTCTTATTCGCATAACTGGCTTGGCGATCCTGGGCAGCTTTCATTCGCTGTCGAATAAGATCCACATGATGTTTCATTTGCTGCACAAAGTCAGGGGCAGATAGCTGCTTCTCCCCCACTTCTTCCCAACATACCGGCGATCTGCACTTTCTGCCATACAAAGCCTCAAATGGCGCCATGCCAATCGTCACCTGGTAGCTGTTATTGTAAGAAAACTCAACCAAAGACAACGCGTCTTGCCAGCTACCTCCGAAATCCAACACAACAGCACGCAACATATCCTCCAACGTCTGGATAGTTCGCTCAGATTGGCCATCTGTCTGGGGGTGATACGCGGTGCTCATAGCCAATCTGGTTCCCAAAGCTGTTTGCAAACTCTTCCAAAACCTGGAAGTAAACCTCGGATCTCGATCGGAAACGGGCACACCATGCAGTCTAACAACAAAATCAATGTACAGCTTCGCCATCTTCTTCAACGAGAAGGTCATTCCATAGGGAATAAAATGTGCAGACTTCGACAGACGGTCTATAATCACCCAAATAGCATCGCATCCTCTGCTGGAGCGAGGCAGATGCGTCACGAAATCCATAGCAATGTGCTCCCAATTCCAAACTCTGCAACAGACCACCAGGTCTCATCCTTTCGGCCTTTACCATCTGGCAATTCAAACAACGAGCGACAAAACCAGCAACGTCACTCTTCAGGCCAGCCCACCAGAAGTGTGGCTTCAAAGCATGGTACATCTTCCGTGCACCAGGATGAACACTATGTCTGCTACAGTGCGCTTCCCGAAGAATCTCCTCCTTCAAATCAATCAAATTGGGCACAACTAACCTGCCCCGGAAACGCAAACAACCATCGAAAGGGACAGAATAATCCTCAAGTTCGCCAGCCCTGACCTTCAACTTCAACTCGTGGATAGACGGATCAGTCCTCTGAGCTGCTCGAATACTAGAAACAATCTGCGGCTCCACTTGGAACGATGAAACCACAATGTAATCCTCAGCCGGGTACAATCTCCAACCCGTAGTGTTAAGATGCTCTTGATACTTGGAGATGTACAACGAAGCAAGCATCTCACTAGCCTTCCTGCTCAAAGCATCGGCCACTACGTTCGACTTCCCAGGCTGGTACTTAATCTCACAATCAAAGTCCTTTAGCAGCTCCATCCATCGTCGCTGTCTCATGTCCAAGTCAAGCTGCGAAAATTGATACTGCAAACTCTTGTGGTCGGATTACACCACAAACTGCTCGCCATACAGGTAGTGACGCCAGATCTTCAATGCAAAGACCACCGCTGCTAACTCCAAATCATGGACTGGGTAACGAGTCTCATGCGGTTTCAACTGCCGCGAGGCATACGCAATGACTCGACCATTTTACATCAACACACAACCCAATCCATTGAGCGAAGCGTCAGAACAAACAACAAAACCACCTGAACCGGACGGCAGAGCCAACACAGGCGCAGTAGTCAACTAGGCATACGCAATGACTCGACCATTTTTACATCAACACACAACCCAATCCATTGAGCGAAGCGTCAGAACAAACAACAAAACCACCTGAACCGGACGGCAGAGCCAACACAGGCGCAGTAGTCAACTTTTCCTTGAGCAGTTGAAAAGCATTCTCGCACTGCTCAGTCCAAACAAACCTCTTGTCCTTCTGAGTTAATTGAGTCATCGGATTTGCTATACTTGAGAATCTCTCAATGAAGCGACGATAATAGCTGGCCAGACCCAAGAAACTACGAATCTCGGAAACATTCCTGGGACGCTCCCAGTTCAGAACGGCATCAACCTTGCTAGGATCTACAGAAATCCCCTCGGCTGAAATCACATGTCCCAAGAATACGACACGATCTAACCAGAACTCAAACTTGGAGAACTTTTCATACAACTTCTGGTCTCTCAGCGTCTGAAGGACAATCCGCAAATGCTCCTTGTGCTCCAAAGGAGTCTTCGAATAGACTAAGATGTCGTCAATGAACACGATCACAAACTGATCGATAAACTCGCGGAATACTCGGTTCATCAAATCCATAAAGACTGCAGGCGCGTTGGTCAAACCAAACGGCATCACCAAAAACTCAAAATGTCCGTACCTCATACGAAACGCAGTCTTCGCGACATCTTGTTCTCTCACCCTCAGCTGATGGTACCCGGAACGAAGATCAATCTTGGAATACACCACAGAACCTTGCAACTAATCAAACAGATGATTCTCGGCAACGGGTACTTGTTCTTCACAGTGGCTTTATTCAACTGGCGAAAATCAATGCACATCCGCATTGAGCCATCCTTCTTCTTCACAAACAGTATGGGCGCTCCCCACGGTGATGTACTAGGACGAATAAAACCTTTCTCCAGCAAATCATCTAACTGCACCTTGAGTTCTCTCAACTCCACAGGCGCCAGACGATAAGGAGCACGTGAAATCGGAGCTGTTCCAGGCACCAGCTCTATGCTGAAGTCGATCTCCCACCTCGAAATAAAACCAGGAATCTCCTCCGAGAACACATCCGGGAAATGTCACACCACGGGAACGTCACTAAGCTGAACGCGGGAAGAAGAAGACGCATCCAAAGCATAGATCATAAAGCCAGCATTCCCCAAAGACAACAAACTAAACATCTCCATCGCTGAGACCAACGGGATCTTCGATCTAGAATCCTGGCCGTAGAAGTCCCACTTCTCGCCAGACATAGGTTTAAAACGCACAATCCCATGGAAGCAGTCCAAGGAAGCCCTATAGTTGTACAGCACATCCATCCCAACTATGCAATCGAAATCCAAAGCATCAAACGGATCAAATTCGCTAACAGGACATGCTCACCAAACCGCAACACGCCATCCAACAATACTTCCTGGGAGAACAGACTCACACCACCAGGGGTAGAAACAGAAACGGCATCGCGCAAAGGAAAGGTACACAGACCATGCTCAAGAACAAACGAATCAGAAATAAACGAATGCAATGCACCGATGTCAAACAACACACGAGAAGGAAAGTCAAAGACAAGACATGTACCTCCAATCACCCGGCTCGGTGTCTCCTCGGCCTGCTCCCTCGTAATGGCGTTAACCTGAGCATGCTGGGGTCCTGAGAAGAAAGGCTGAGACGACTGCCCAAAGCGCGAAGGGCCAGGCTGCTGAAATGGCCTAAGCTGAGTCTCACCCAATCGGGGTTGCTGAAACTGCTGAGAACGGCCCCTAGACTGACCTCCACGACTGTAAGGCTGGGCCACGGTCTGCTGTGATCCAGCTGACGGACACACTCTCGCAAAATGCCCGTACTGACCACAAAGGTTGCAGGAACCCTGCAAACGAACACACTGCGTGGAAGGATGCTTCCCTCCACAAAAACCACAAAACTCAGCCCGAGAACCACTGCTACTCGAGATGCCTGAACCAGAAGAGCCAGAACCCGACTTCTTCTTGAACTGCTGACCTCGGGGTCGAAACCTCTGACGGCCAGACTGCTGCGCCACCTGTGGCTGCTGATGCTGCTGGGGCTGATTGGCTGACTGGGAGGACTGAGAAGACTGCACTCCCTAAATGGCAGGACGACCACCCTGCGGTGCCTGTTGCCGACGATTACTACGACTCCGCATTCCCTCCTCGAGATCAAGGGCATTATCCACTGCCTCAGCATACGTTTTGGTTTTGGTGGTCAACACCATCTGATAAAGCTCATCATTCAAACCCTCAATAAATCGAGTCCGCTTGGTCAAACTCCCGATCACGGGCGTTCACATAAGATTCCGGTACATACTCCTGCCGGAAGGTGGTACAGAAACTATCCCAAGAGATCCCAACTCCGGTCTCCAGCAAAGTACTCGAAGCACCTCGCCACCAGCTCTCTGCGGCCTTCATAAGCAAAAGAGTCACTAAACTCAGCCGAAGATCATCATCATACTGAACCCGATCGAAAAGAGAAATAACATTCCGGTGCCACGAATCCGCATCCTCACTGGACTCGTCACCATTGAAGACTGGAGGGTTCATCCTCTGAAACCGAGCGATCACCACATCCATCCGCTCCACCGGGGGAGGCAAATCACCAACTTCCTCCTCCTCACTAACACGAGTATGCTGCGAGCACTACGCCTATCCTCGTTCTGTCCTGCTGATTCCTCAAACTGCCCCCTACCTCTACCAAGACGTCTAGGCGGCATCTATGAAAACACTCAACAAGATCAAGCAAAGCAGAACAAATACGACATAGATAGCATATAACACAGAAATATGCAGCACGTAGTCACATAACCAAGCACATGCAACACACAACACTGTGCCTAGACTCGAGTGAGATCAAAGAAATTGAGCTTATCCTAGCTTAAGCTCTGATCCCAAAAATGTCAGGCCTCGTGATCCAAATAGAGTAAAATCATACAAACACATGCGGAAGCTATCAAAAAGCGGGTAAAATTCTTCGCTTTTGGCCTGACGGTTTAAAACAATATAATTTAAAATAAAGCGATACTCAAAATATATCCCAGTTTATAAAAACAACAACAGTACAGCATACAACAACCACAACCACATGTATCAGTCTCCAACTACGGGGTACGATAACGAAGCGCAGGGCATCCCCCTGGCTAACTGATACATATATATATATATGCTATACGCAACTGGGACACGCTAACCACCTCCTGGGGCGCCACAAGCTGGGTTAAAACCACGGCCAGCTGACAGTACAGCATACAACAACCACAACCACATGTATCAGTCTCCAACTACGGGGTACGATAACGAAGCGCAGGGCATCCCCCTGGCTAACTGATACATATATATATATATGCTATACGCAACTGGGACACGCTAACCACCTCCTGGGGCGCCACAAGCTGGGTTAAAACCACGGCCAGCTGTAAAACCTGGGTTACCTGAAAACAACACAAACAAGGAAACAAACCAAACCCAGAGGGACATGGGGTCAAACCCCAGTACGGAGAGCAACTATAAATCAGCAGGAATAAAATGCAGATGCTATGCATGAGATGCTGGACAACAACTGATGACTCCAACCGAAAAAGGAAGTCAAGGAACTCAATGCACAGCTCAACTGAATCTGCAACAAACGGTGGCCACTGGGTGTGTTCCAAGTGTGGTAATGAGCCACTCGCCGGGACACAACACCCGAATACCAGATGCATCAAACGACTTGACCTGCGGTTGCCCAACCTATGAACTGTGGTAGTTATCCACTCGGCACATAGGGGCTAACATAACCCAGTAGGGAAATGAGAGTGCGGTATTACCGCTCGCCCTCGCATCCTGGTAAGAAACAGAGCAAGAACAACGAAGCAATGGCTGCAAAAGTGGAAATGAGATGCTAATGTGTGTATGCTACATGCTGGACAATAACAAGCATAATCATATGCGCAACAGCCAATGCACACCACAATAAACACAGCCATCTCATAAAGACAGTGCCTCACAAAGCATCAACACACAGCAGCAAACAAACCAGCAATTACCATTTTATCCAAGACATGCCTACGCTTCATTTACAAGCTCAACCCGTACCTTATTTTTCTGTGCAACGATTACCACAATACAAGCTCGAGAAAACTGGTTCCAACCTGCTCAAATATACGACACACAGATTTCAGGGAAGCTACACAGAAAGTTGCGGTCAACCATAGAACGCACGGCTGGAAGCTACAACTCAACCAGCTAATTATCATCCTAAAAAATCTTAACAGGAAGCTTAAACAACGACTAGAGGTAAGATCTCAACCACTAAACCGAGAAACTACCTGTGCACAGCAACTACACGAACAGGTAAAAATTGCTGCCGCTTTGCGATCTCACCCTGGACAACCGTAGCTTCCAATATTAGTATAGGATGAAAGAGCTCTTCGAGAGGAGTCCAACGCTACCTCGAACGTGAATAATGGTTGCCGAAATCGACGGGAAATAGCCGAAGAAGTTCATGATGAACAATGTTTAGGGTTAGAGGAAACAGAGGTCGACTAACGGGGAAATAAAATGCTAAGTATGGGATCTGGTAAAAATAAAACGAAGCCAACGCTTCCTATTTAAAGGCACGAGAAGTCTGTTTACAAGACCCACCGACAGAAACAGATCTCACAACCAACGCGCGCTAAACACAACCAAGTCCCCAAAATGACGTCGCACAAAACCACGGAGAAAGCTGGTCAAAAAGCGCTGAAAGCTGGAAACACGCTACATGAGAGTTGACCAACTTTGACATCTGTTTCCAATAATCCAACCAGACCTCATCGCTGCGAACAGATCTCTCACTAGTGCTACTCCCAAAAACGACGACGTAGCAACTTATTAAAACGGCGGCGTTTAGGAACCAATGCATAAACCCGCAATACACAAAACAGATCTCTCCGCTCATGAGCAGATCTCATGCCAGCGCTATACCAGATCTCTCCCACAAGCTCTAATCAAAACGACACCGTTCTTACTTTTCCAAACGACAGCGTTTCAAGCCTTAACAAAATACGCTAGAACCAGATCTCTACACAATAGCGCAAAACAGATCTATCATGAAACGACGGCGTAAGGACCTCGCGCCAACAAAACACGCTGCGAAGGAAAATAACACCAGCGACCAGACTTCTTCAACACCAAGGCTTACGTCATCAACGCAATGCATACCAGCGAAGCTTACGTCATCAAATCTATTACCAGATTTCACCAAAAACAGATTTCTCCCCCAAAACTAAAAAAAATGCGAAAACTACCAGAATTGCTCCAAATATGAAATCTGACCCGAAAATGCAACCCAAGAATTCCAACTGAAATCTGAATTACCAGAAATCACTAACAACCGATTAATTCTGACAATTAATCTTATTACATAATCAGGTCTCACAGTTTGAGTTATTTGGAACGGTGTCGTTTTGATGTTCCTTTGAGAATGTATCGACTGGTGGTTGCTGCTGGTTTTATCGAAAGAAAGAGATGGTATCTGCTGTAAGATATCTACTGTTCACGTCGACTGAATATTTTGTGATCAGCAGCTATTGGATTTGAGGGCTATATATATGTATAGGCGAGGGTGATCGACACTTAGAAAGATTCTGGACCCGATATTTCCTATCTCCTTTCCCAAACCCTCGAATAGCTACTGTTCACCGTGACTTATATTCCATCGATTGCCGCCGTTCTCCACCGATGATTTGAGTGCTTTTGGTGGTGCTGGATTCGTTGTGAGTTTCTCTTTCGATTGCTACCCATTTGAAGCCCTGAATTAACGTTGGAAAAGAAGTGCGAAGTTGTTGTGTCCTCGTACAAAGAAGTTCGTTGGTTCTTCTGCTGGTTTGAGTTTCTGGGTGAGCATCTCTTGTTGTTTCTAGCTTCGGTAGACTTGTAGAACTCGAGCAAGGTTCTGACCGTAGGCTATGATGCTTAGAAGTTTAGATTTGAACTAGAATTAAGCTTATATGTGATGCCCTGTGACAGATTTGAGTTTGCAGGAGGTATCTGCTGGGATTTTCGAAAGCAGGAAGAGGCTGAGTTGCTTCATTGGTTGTACCGTGCCTTTGTAAGAATCGGTTGAGGTAGATTTGAGCAGAAAGGTACGAGTTGAGCAGATTTAGCAGCTTTAGCATGAACGTGGCTGTAATTGATGTTGTGAGACTTGATGATATGATTCTGTGAATTACGTGATACAGTATGTTGAATTGATTGAGTTGGCATTCTATTTTTCACGTATTGAATTGTATGCATTTGAATTGAGTATTGAATTGGCATACATGCATACATATTGAGCCTGATTGACAGATTGATTTGATGACCTGTTTGAGTAGCACGTTGTGACTGGCGACTGATTTGTCGTGCCTGAAAAGTCAACGCTATCATCGAAGCTTTAGCATGAACGTGGCTGTAATTGATGTTGTGAGACTTGATGATATGATTCTGTGAATTACGTGATACAGTATGTTGAATTGATTGAGTTGGCATTCTATTTTTCACGTATTGAATTGTATGCATTTGAATTGAGTATTGAATTGGCATACATGCATACATATTGAGCCTGATTGACAGATTGATTTGATGACCTGTTTGAGAGCCACGTTGTGACTGGCCGACTGATTTGTCGTGCCTGAAAAGTCCAACGCTATCATCGGAGTGGTGACCGACTGATTTGTTGTGTCTGAAGACCACCGAGCTGTGATGGGTTGACGGACCGATGATTTCCATCGGCTGACTTGCTGTGCGTGGTATAGAGGCTCGAGAGATTTGATTTGCCAGTTGATACGCTGGTCTAGCTATCCGATCTTTGATAGCCCTCATGCATTTTATAGCATTGATTATAGCATGTTGCATGATTATCTGTTTTGATTAGCTCTTCGTACTGAGGCTTGACCTCGTATTTGTTTTCCTGCTTTGTGTTATTTGGGTCTGTGTTACCCATTTGCAGGATCTTCAGGTAACCAAGCTGGACAGAGTGGAGGTTCAGCTGGTCGATCCCCGTTTCCTTGAGTCCCAGTCTATTTTTACTATGTATTGAACCGGGGGATGCCCCGTATTTCTATGTAATTGGGGATATGTTCGATTTGAGATTTATTGTTGTTACCTGATTGGTATGAGTCTGAGTCAACTCATATTTTGATTATGAATATTTTGAATGTATGATTTTAAGTTCAGGCCTAAAGTATTTTGAAAATTTATAAGCTCGATTTTTACGCTTCCGTGATTATGTGCTTAATTGTGCTATTATCTTGAGTAATTAGCACGGGATCTGACAGGTTCGCTGCATATTTGATTTGTTATAAAAAGTTCTAATTCAGTTATTTTCTTTTTAATTTGAGGATGAACCAATTGTTCTTCAATATGAAGATATGGGAGTTCTTCTTTCAAGGAATTAATATGTTGTTTTTTGTGATGTATAATATTTATTTGTTTAAATATTGAAGAATTTGGTAGTAATAATATTTCTTTTTGCTTAACAGGTCTGATGAAAGGAAATAAGATATGTCGACCATGGATTTTGGTAAACACACCTTTATCATTTACTTGGAAAGGGTAAATTTGTGTTAGGAAAGGAGTGCCGAGAATCATATCTTGCGATATGTCACGGACAAGTGTGAACACATTTTTGAAACAGTAACCATTATTACAGATGTGAGCATTTGATAATTTGTATCTTATGTCAACAGGTTTTGAATTAGCCGTATATAGTTTTTCTGTTGTTTTTTATAATATTTTGATGGTATTACGCCTTCGCGTAGAACATTATGATCTGCCCCAGAGTCAACAAGGGCAATAAGAGTAATTTTGAAATAATTTATAACTAATTCTATGTTGACATACCATTTTTGAAATTCAATTTTTTGTATAGAGTTGATGAAATTGCTTGGTGAAGCTTTATTAAGGGGCTCGATATTGATGTCATCAATATCTTCTGTTATAGTTTGTTTTGAATGAATGAGTAATAAGTTTGTTTCTAATTCTAAATCTTTTTCTCGTAATGAAAAAAGAATCTTTTTGAAGCTGATTGACTTGATTTTTAAGCTATGTTGATTTCTGATTGTAATCTTTTGTAGTTATTTGTTTAAGGATACTCTGTTGAGGATATTTGTCGAACATAGTACTTAAACTGAAATGTTCCTTGGTAGGGTCACGTTTGAACTTGATTCTTCTATTATTAAGTCTTTTAACTTATTAAGGTAATGTTTTTGAATTTCTTGATCCGGGATTTGTTGTACCAAATCAAGTATAGCTTCTCTTTTATATTTTGAGATTACACATAAGTGGCAGATGCCTTTTGAAGGTTGTTCATTTTCAGATTCAGTTCCATCTTTTGTAGAAGTACTAGTATCACTGGGAATATCATATATTAATTCATTAATTTTTTGTTTAGAAAATTTTTTATGAATTTTCTTTGGTTTTTTAGTACAGGTGTTTGAAGTATGCCCGGGTTGGTTACAATTCTAACATTTTAATGTATTTGACTTAGTATTAGGTCTTTTATGTTTTCGGAATCTTGAATGACTAAATTTTGATGTTTTATCATATGATGTAAAACTTTTTTTGTTTCTTTTTTCTGTAGATAGAAGGAGGATCAATGTTCATTAAACCGAACATTGAGCAGATACTACCCAACTCTTTACGAGTTGTTGTACGATCAGATCTGTACTTGGCTTGAAGTTTGAGTTCAGAACATAATGATAATCCTTCCTTTTTAATGAAGGCAAATCAGTTAAGGATGGACATTTAAGATTTGTTAGAATGATTTTTGAGGAATTAAATTCTTCATTTGGATTTCCTATAAAATACATTGATATAGTAACTATTAATAACACCGTTATCATCTTCATTATGAATTGTGTGATGTAGAATGCTTATATTTGAATCTAGGGATAAGGCTTTGTCCCACCAATTTCTCAATTGGCCGGTAAAACCTGGAATTATCAAGAGTGTTGCCGTTTCTTCATCTTGACCTTTAATCTTATAAGCTGCTCGAGCCATACCCATTTCTTGTAAGGTATTGAGAATTTCGTATTCAGATTTACCATCTATGTTCCATTCAACTATTGATTGACCGTCATATTTTGTGCTTTTGAATTGGTTCCGTTCTTCGTAACCAATATCAACAGGCGTAGGCCGTCGGTAGTAATTACGAGAGTTCGTATTTTGATCGTTATTATTGAATCTTCTTCGTCTATTATATATTTTATTAATTTGATCTTCATCATCCGTAAAAGGATTTTCAACGATATTGACCTCATCCTCTGAGTCTGAGTCAGATTCAGAAGTATGGGAAATTTCAGATTCATTATTTTATATTTTATTGGTTTCTACGCAATTAATTTTGCTTCCTGATGTGCCAATTTCTGATAATTTTGTAGAGATTTTATTCAGTAGGAAATCATAAAACTTATTTGTTTTTCTTTTTCAATAGGGAGGGGTTTTGTTTGGAAAAAGGGTTTTGCTGTTGTATCATTAAATATTGATGGTTTTGATTGATGAGTGTGGGAAAGATTATTTGAGATATGGTCAACCTGATTAGCTATAGTTTTAAGGATCTGATTTGAATAATTATTCTGTTGAAAAATTTTATTAATATCTTCTGTATTAACAGGTTCTTTGTCACTGCGTCCTCTTTTGAAAGGATCAGCTTTGACATCACCTTTGACAGTATGCAATTGTAATGTTTGTAGAGGTGGATGAACATCAGTAACAATTTCATTGCTACTAAGTGTCCATTTTTTATGAAGAGTTGTATTGACTTGAATAACAGATTGAAAGTCATTGAAACCTTCGGCAGATAGAAATATTGTTAAAAATGTATAAAAAGGAATGTTTGATTTTATTGTTTTCATCTTTTGGATCCATTCTTTATAAATATTTTCTTTAATATGTGGATCTAGTTTGTCATACCATTTTTTCTTTTTATGATGAAATTGATCTTGCATTTCTTCATTTAGGTATTTGAAATCTGGGTGGAATTCTTTTCCAGATGTGATCATCATGACCATACTGAAGATTGAAGGAGATGTTGGAGGAGAATAATTTTGAGGCGAAGAAGGACCTGATCTAGGTTTTGGAATAGGAGTTACAAAATCATATTTGGATGTAGTTTTTGAAAAAGCTGAGACTGAATGGCGAGATTGGGATCTGAAGGAGATGTTGGAGGAGAATAATTTTGAGGCGAAGAAGGACCTGATCTAGGTTTTGGAATAGGAGTTACAAAATCATATTTGGATGTAGTTTTTGAAAAAGCTGAGACTGAATGGCGAGATTGGGATCTTCGTAAAACTGGAGCTGGTTGTATGGGTGAATTAAATTTTATTGTGATTTTACCATCTTCTTCTTCAACTATTTGGGAAATATCTCTACGTTCTATATTCCGAGGTATTTGAGGAGTGTTAATTATGAATTGTTGTGGAATTGTTATTTCGTTCCATTTTAATCTTTTTGGTGTAAAGACCGTAGGTCTTTCAGCATCTATTTGTAACAAAACTGTTTCTTCTTTAGAAGAAGGCAGTCTGTTGTATTTGGGGTTTAGTTGAGAAGACAGAAGTCTAAAGTAGACTGTGTAAATTACTGCAAAGTTCTTACAAGGATGAAATTCATCTCCCTGTATATGAACATCTAGTATTAAAGAATCTAAAATCATTGGATCTGTAATATCCACAGAGAAATTAAGAGAACAATTGAAGTATATTGGTCCGTTACAAATATTAGTTTGGATCATTGATAAAAGAGATGTTTGATATCTTTGAAGTCTTTTATCTCTTAAAGCTAAGTAAATTGGAGTATCAACTCCGATATGGACTAAAGATTTGACAGCTATTTGGATTAAACCAAATTGTAGGTATCTATAATTCTTGTGAATATATTTTTGAATCGTTGTGTTATTTATGTCAGGCCCCGTGCTAATCTCACAGGATTAGAGCACAAATAAGCACATAATCACGGAAGCGTAAAACAGGGCTTAAAAATTTTTCGAAATAATATGGGCCTGAACTCAAAACATACATTCAAAATATCAATACTCAAAATACGAGTTGACTCAAACTCATACAATACAGGTAACAACAAATATCAATTCAAATACAGATCCCCAATACATAAAAACACTGGGCATCCCCCGGTTCAATACATAGTAAAAGTAGACTGGGACTCAAGGAAACGGGGATCGACCAGCTGGCGCTCCACTCTGTCCAGCTTGGTTACCTGAAGATCCTGCAAATGGGTAACACAGACCCAAACAACACAAAAGTAGGAAAAGAAATACGAGGTCAAGACTCAGTACGAAGAGCTATCAAAACAGCTAATCATGCAACATGCTATAATCAATGCTATGAAATGCATGAGGGCTATCAAGGATCGGATAGCTAGACCAGTGTATCAACTGGAAAATCATCTCAGTCAGCCTCTATACCCGCACGGTGTATCAACCGAGGAAATCATCGGTCCGTGATCTTCAGAGCCCGTTAGCCCATCACAGCTCGGTGGTAGACACTCGAATCCGGTAGTCACCACTCGATGATAGCGTTGGACTTTTCAGGCACAACTCACCAGTCGGCCAGTCACAACGTGGCTTTCAATCGGATCATATCAACTGTCAATCAGGCTCAAGATGTATGCATGTATGCCAATTCAATATTCAATACACAATGCATACAATTCAATACGTGAAAACAGAATGTAAAACTAAATCAATTCACAAGCTGTATCACGTAAATCACACAAGCATATCAACAGATTTCACAAAATCAATCACAGCCATGTTCACGCTCAAAGCTGTTAAATCTGCTCAATTCATACCTCCAACGACTGATTTCTACCTCAACAGATTTAACAAGGCACGGAAATTCCAACCAGCACCAACCAGCTTTCACCTGGCTCCTTCAACCACGGCAGAAGCTATCCTGAATCTCAAATCTGTTAAGGAAACTCATACTCAGTTCATATCTAACTCGAATCTGAACTTCAATACATAATTTCCTACGGCCAAGAACTCGAATACGGTTCTACCTCTAAAAAAAGTACTAACAGTCCATACTAAGCTTAGAACAGTAGTAATTCCTTACCCAGATGCTGAAACCAGCGGAAGAACTATCAAATTCCACAGTACGAAGAAACCAGCAACTTCGCAATCCTCTCTAAGGTCGTTCGACAGCCTCATTTGGGTAACAATCGGAATAGCAACTCACAAGGAACCCAGCGCCACCAAAATCATCGAAAACAACGGCTGGAATCAACAGAATTCTAGGGAAGGAACGTTCGGGTGAACAGTAGCTAGAACGAGGGTTTGAAATTGGAGATAAGAAATATCGGGTTCAGAATAATTCTAAGTGTCGATCAACACTTATATATATATCTCTCAATCCACCAGCTGCTGCTCACCAAAATCAGCAGACATCGAAATAGTAGGTATCTTACAACAGACACCAGCGGTTGCTCACAACAAATATCAACTCTTCCTCTCAACGAAACCAGCAGCAACCATCAGACGTTGTATTCTCAAAAGGAACATCAAAACGACGCCGCATCAACTAATCAAAACAACACCGCTCGCTCCAGCAGCTGACAACTGATTCCTTGCAAAACAACCAGCAGCTGGTCGCGCTAATTAACTCAAACGACGACGTTTTGCACCCGCTACAGGAACTCGCTGTCAACAGCAGACACAAAGTGTTAAAACAAAACGCTACGTTTCAACTTATCAAAACGACGTCGTGTTGCTCCCATGACTGGTTCCTCAAACCAGCAGCTGGTCATTCAGCTAGGACAATTCCTCACAACGCAACAGCTGATAGCGCTACAATTCAGCAGTCAACACCAAAAAGATTGACCAACACGTGTCACGTTCTCATAAATCCTCGCACCCGTGCCTCAGCTGCCAGCAGATACCTCTTCAAATGCAACTATTGAAAAGCGAAACGACGACGCATCACTCACTCGCTACAGTAGAAATCTGAAATGCGCTACGTCTGATTTCCTAATATTAGCTCTACGCCTGGTTTCCTCATATTAGCGCTACGAAACGACAGCGTATTACTCCTACGCCACCAACAGCTGATAACAGACTTCATCAACTCACGCAACTGCTGAATTCTACTGGAATCAGATTCATTTCGCAAAACCCTCAAAATTAACGCTACTAATTCCAAATCAATTCAATAATCACTAATCTAAAATCTGATTCCTCACAATTTCCCCACCTTAAGAGATTTCGTCCTCGAAATCAAAGGCAAACTCAGGGAAAATTCAATCAAAACATTCAAATCAAACACAATCATCTAACCAAACTCGAAGCAAAGAATCAGAATTTACCTGGAATTCACACTATCAGTGCTCAAACAGATGAGGCCAATCCTGCCTCATCTTTTCCTCAACTTCCCAGGTAGCTTCCTCTCGGCCATGCTAACTCCATTGGACCATCACCAACGGAATCACTTTATTCCTCAGCTGCTTCTCCTTCCTATCCAGAATCTGCACTGGATATTCTACATAACTCAAGGCAGAATCCAGCTCAACTTCGTCTGTTCTCAATACATGAGATGTATCTGGCTCATATTTCCTCAACATTGACACATGAAGGACATCATGCATCGCTGCCAACTCATCAGGCAGTCTCAATCGATAAGCCAACTGTCCAACCCGCTCAACAATCTCAAAGGGGCCAATGAATCTAGGAGCTAATTTGCCTTTAAATCTGAAGTGCATAACGCTTTTGAAAGGAGAAACTTTGATAAATACTCGATCGCCCACCACAAACTCTAACGGTCGACGTCTGCGGTTAGCATAGCTGGTAAATCTATCTTGTGCAGCCTTCATCCTACTTCGAATCAAATCAATCTGATCTTTCATATGCTGCACAAACTCATGGGTATAAAGCTGTCTCTCACCAACTTCTTCCCAACAAATCGGAGATCTGCATTTTCGACCATACAACGCCTCAAATGGAGCCATCCCGATAGTCACTTGGTAGCTGTTGTTATACGAAAACTCAACCAACAACAAATAATCCTGCCAGCCACCACTGAAATCCATCACAACTGCTCGCAGCATATCCTCTAAAGTCTGGATGGTCCGCTCAGACTGACCATCTATCTGTGGGTGATAGACTGTACTATTAGCCAATCTCGAACCCATCGCTGCCTGCAGACTCTTCCAAAAACGAGATGTGAATCTTGGATCTCTGTCAGACACTATCGAATCAGGCACTCCATGCAATCTAACCACATGGTCGATATACAGCTTTGCCATTTTCTTCATCGAGCACCTCACATCATAGGGAATGAAATGGGATGACTTCGAAAGTCTATCAATCACCACCCAAATTGCATCACATCCACTACTCGATCGAGGTAGATGAGTCACAAAATCCATGGCGATGTGCTACCAATTCCATGGGGAACCTCCAAACTCTGTAGCAATCCACCAGGTCTCATTCTCTCAGCCTTGACCTGCTGACAATTCAAACATCTAGCAACAAAACCAGAGATGTCGCTCTTCATGCCTTCCCACCAGTAGTGAGACTTCAAGGCATGGTACATCTTTCTCTCGCTCGGATGCACACTGTACTGACTACAATGCGCTTCATTCATGAGGGTCTCTTTCAAATCGATCAAGTTCGGAACCACCAATCTTCCTCGAAATCTCAGACACACATCAGATGAAACAGAGAAATCATCAGACTGACCACTTCGGCTTTAATCTTCAACTCATGAACATATGGATCAGTCCTCTGCGCCTCCCTGATGTCACTCACAATCTGCTGTTCTACTTGAATCGAAGAAACCATAAAGTACTGATCACCCGGCTGGAAACGCCAACCAGAAGTACTCAACTGCTCATAGACTTTAGAGACACTCAAAAACGAAAGCATCGCAGGCTGGGTCTTCCTACTCAAAGCATCTGCTACTGAGTTCATCCGCCCAGGCTGATACTGAATCTCACAGTTAAAGTCTTTGAGCAATTCCATCCAATTGTCGTTGCCTCATATTCAGATCAGACTGCGTGAAGATATATTTCAGTCTCTTGTGGTCGGTGTACACCACAAATTCTTCACCATACAGATAATGTCGCCAAATCTTCAAGGCAAACATTATCGCAGCCAATTCCATATCATGAATAGGGTACCTCATCTCGTGAGGCTTCAACTGTCGAGACGCATAGGCAATCACGTACCCGTTCTGCATCAGAACATATCCTAAACCATTGAGAGAAGCATCGGAGCACACGAAGAATCCTCCAGATCCAGACGGCAGAGCCAAAACAGGAGCAGTAGTCAACTTCTCCTTCAACGTCTGAAAACTATACTCGCACTCGTCAGTCCAAACGAACTTTCGATCCTTCTGAGTCAACTCAGTCAGAGGCCTGGCTATCGAAGAGAACTTCTCGATAAAACTCCTGTAATAGCCAGCCAATCCCAAGAAGCTGCGGATCTCTAAAACGTTCCTAGGTCTCTCCCAGTTAAGAACTGCTTCGACCTTACTCGGATCCATCGAAACCCCTTGTGCCGAAATCACATGACCCAAAAAGATAATTCTATCAAGCCAAAATTCACACTTGCTGAACTAGGCGTACAACTGCGAGTCTCTCAATCTCTGCAACACCAGTCTGAGATGCTCCTTATGCTCTCTCATGCTCCTCGAATACACTAGGATGTCATCTATGAAGATGATAACAAATCGATCGATGTACTCGCTAAAGACGCAATTCATCAAATCCATGAAAACAGCTGGGGCATTCGTCAACCCAAACGGCATGACAAGAAACTCATAATGCCCATATCGAGTCCGAAATGCTGTCTTCGCCACGTCAGCGTCTCTAATCCGCAACTGGTGATAACCAGAGCACAAATCAATCTTCGAGTATACGATCGATCCTTGCAACTGATCGAACAAGTCATCAATCCTTGGCAAAGGATACTTGTTCTTCACCGTTGCCTTATTCAACTGCCGGAAATCCACGCACATCCTCATAGACCCATCCTTATTCTTCACGAAAAGAATTGGAGCTCCCCAAGGTGACATACTCGGTCTGATGAAGCCTTTCTCCAAGAGATCTCTCAACTGATCCTTCATCTCTTTCAACTATGCTGGCACCAACCGGTAAGGAGCTCTAGAAATCGGGGTGGTACCGGGCACCAACTCGATGCTGAAATCGATCTCACGTCGTGGAGGGAATCCAAGAATATCATCCGGGAACACATCGGGAAACTCTCGCACGATCGGAATGTCGCTCAACTCCAACCGTGACTCTTGGGAAACGTCAAGCGCATAGATCATGAATCCAGCATTATCCAGCGATAGCAGGCTAAAAATCTCCATGGCGGACACCAGTGGAATCTTTGAGCGCGAATCAGCACCATAGAACTCCCACTTCTCACCCGAGTCAGGGCGAAATCTCACCACACCATGAAAACAGTCAACAGTAGCCTTATAGCTAGACAATACATCCATTCCCAAGATGCAATCAGAATCTCTGATTCCCAAAACAATCAGATTGGACACCAAAACATGCTCATAAAATCGAAGTACACAATCCAACACCACTTCACGGGACCACAGATTCACACCAGCAGGGGTAGACATGGAAACAACATCACACAATGGGGAAGAACTCAACCCATACTCACAAACAAACAACTCAGAAATAAAAGAGTGTGATGCACCAGTGTCAAATAGAACTCTCGCAGGATAATCAAAGATAAAGCATGTACCTACGATCATCATACCAGGCGCCTCCTCAGCCTGCTCTCTCGTCAAAGCGTTCACCTGAGCCTGCTGCAGAATCTGGGACTGAGGTCTCGAAGGTGCTCCAAACCTAGAAGGCTCACGGGGTTGGAATCCAGATCGCTGGGTAGGGGCAGGAAACTGCGGTCTCTGAGAAGAACCACCAGCTGATCCCTGCTGCGAAGGAACTAAAGACTGACCCCTCAACAAAGGACATACTCTCTGAAAATGTCTGGGCTGTCCACAGTTATGGCAAAACCCCTGAACTCCACGACACTGCGAAGTCGGATGTCTTCCCTCGCACTGTCCACAAGACATGCCGCTAGTACCACTGCCATAACCACTGCCAGAACCAGAGGAACTCGAATTTGCCTTCTTCTTGAACTGTTTCCCTCGAGGTCGAAACCTTTGGCGATTCGTCTGCTGCTGCGACCCCTGAGGAGAATAAAAAGATTGCGACGCATCCTGCACAGGCTGATAGGCGCGTCCAGTAGTCGGTTGAATCGGAGCCTCAACCTCCAAAAAACTCTCCTCAATGTCCACCTCTTGGTTCACTGCATCAATATAGGTCGGAGGTGACCCAGACAAAACCATCTCGTACAGATCAGGCCTCAAGCCCTTCAGAAATTTGTTCCTCTTCGTCCTCTCCTGGTTGGCAACGTGTGGCACATAAACCAAAAGTGCAGAAAACTTCAGGGCATACTCAGCCACTCGCATGCTACCCTGCTTCAAGTTATCAAACTCCCGCTCCCGGATGTTTTAGAAGGAATCCGGGGTATACTCCTATCTGAACGCCTCACAGAAGCTCTCCCAAGTGATCACAGCCCCACTATCACGAAGGATACAAGAAGTACCCCTCCACCAGCGCTGTGCATTGTCTCTCAGCTGCAACACCGCCAGCTTCAGTATCTTCTCGAGAGCGTACTCCAGAGTATCAAACAACTCCTCCATCTGAGCTAACCAAGCCTCAGCCATCGCAACACCCTCTGCTGCAGAAAACGTCAGAGGGTTCGTCCGCTGAAACCTAGCTAAGACCAACTCCATCTCGCCTATCTTTCTAGTAACATTCTCAACCTGATGAACATCATCATCACTACATGCCCTAGACTCCTCCGCAGTACGTCTAGTCGTCCTACCTCTTCCTCTCCTCGGCGGCATCTAAACAATTCTAGAGGTAAGATCTCACAGCAGATATATCACATAGATAGAATAAAGATCATCGTTTGAGACGGGGGCTGGCAGGCCCCGAACAAATCACCCAAGATTACAGCACAATTAAGCACATAATCACGGAAGCGCAAAACAGGGCTTAAAAATTTTTCGAAATAATATGGCCCTGAACTCAAAACATACATTCAAAATATCAATACTCAAAATACGAGTTGACTCAAACTCATATAAAACAGTTAACGACAAATCTCAATTCAAATACAGATCCCCAATACATAAAAACACGGGGCATCCCCCGGTTCAATACATAGTAAAAGTAGACTGGGACTCAAGGAAACAAGGATCGACCAGCTGGCGCTCCACTCTGTCCAGCTTGGTTACCTGAAGATCCTAGCAAATGGGTAACACAGACCCAAACAACACAAAAGCAGGAAAGAAATACGAGGTTAAGCCTCAGTACGAAGAGCTATCAAAACAGCTAATCATGCAACATGCTATAATCAATGCTATGAAATGCATGAGGGATATCAAGGATCGGATAGCTAGACCAGTGTATCAACTGGCAAATCATCTCAGTCAGCCTCTATACCCGCACGGTGTATCAACCGGGGAAATCATCAGTCCGTGATCTTCAGAGCCCTTCATCCCATCACAGCTCGGTGGTAGACACTCGAATCCGGTAGTCACCACTCCGATGATAGCGTTGGACTTTTCAGGCACAACTCATCAGTCGGCCAGTCACAACGTGGCTTTCAATCGGATCATAAATCAATCTGTCCATCAGGCTCAAGATGTATGCATGTATTCCAATTCAATATACAATACACAATGCATACAATTCAATACGTGAAAACAGAATGTAAAACTAAATCAATTCACAAGCTGTATCACGTAAATCACAGAAGAATATCAACAGATTTCACAACATCAATCACAGCTATGTTCATGCTCAAAGCTGTTAAATCTTCTCAATTCGTACCTCCAACGACTGATTTCTACCTCAACATATTTAACAAGGCACGGAAATTCCAACCAGCACCAACCAGCTTTCACCTGGCTCCTTCAACCACGGCAGAAGCTATCCTGAATCTCAAATCTGTTAAGAAAACTCATACTCAGTTTATATCTACTCGAATCTGAACTTCAATACATACTTTCCTACGGCCAAGAACTCGAATCCGGTTCTACCTCAAAACAAAGTACTAACAGTCCATACTAAGCTTATAACAGTAGGAATTCCTTACCCAGAAGCTGAAACCAGCAGAAGAACTATCAAATTCCATTGTACGAAGAAACCAGCAACTTTGCAATCCTCTCTAAGGTCGTTTGACAGCCTCAATTGGGTAACAATCGGAAGAGCAACTCACAAGGAACCCAGCGCCACCAAAATCATCGAAAACAACGGCTGGAATCGACAGAATTCTAGGGAAGGAACGTTCGGGTGAACAGTAGCTAGAACGAGGGTTTGAAATTGGAGATAAGAAATATCGGGTTCAGAATAATTCTAAGTGTCGATCAACACTTATCTATATATCTCTCAATCCACCAGCTGCTGCTCACCAAAATCAGCAGACATCGAAACAGTAGGTATCTTACAACAGACACCAGCGGTTGCTCACAACAAATATCAGCTCTTCCTCTCAACGAAACCAGCAGCAACCATCAGACGTTGTATTCTCAAAAGAACATCAAAACGACGCCGCATCAACTAATCAAAACGACACCGCATGGCTCCAGCAGCTGACAACAAATTCCTTGCAAAACAACCAGCAGCTGGTCGCGCTAATTAACTCAAATGACGACGTTTTTCACCCGCTACAGGAACTCGCTGTCAACAGCAGACACAAAGCGTTAAACCAAAACTCTGCGTTTCAACTTATAAACGACGTCGCGTTGCTCCCACGACTGGTTCCTCAAACCAGCAGCTGGTCATTCAGTTGGGACAATTCCTCACAACGCAACAGCTGATAGCGCTACAATTTAGCAGTCAACACCAAAAAGATTGACCAACACGTGTCACGTTCTCATAAATCCTTGCACCCGCGCCTCAGCTGCCAGCAGATACCTCTTAAAACGCAACTACTGAAAAGCGAAACGACGACGCATCACTCACTCGCTACAGTAGAAATCTGAAATGTGCTACGTCTTATTTCCTCATATTAGCGCTACGTCTGGTTTCCTCATATTAGCTCTACGAAACGACAGCGTAACCCCCACGCCACCAACAGCTGATAACATACTTCATCAACTCACGCAACTGCTGAATTCTACTGGAATCAGATTCATATCACAAAACCCTCAAAATTAACGCTACTAATTCCAAATCAATTCGATAATCACCAATCTAAAATCTGATTCCTCACAATTTAAGAGAGCGATACTTTGTGATTCTTCTTGAATAGATAAGGTTTCTTCATGAGTTTTGACAGAAAAAGCAGTTTTGAAATCTGTAAAACCTATTTTATATATATTTTCGATTTGTTCTTCATGAATAGTCCAGTTTGAATAGTCTATAGGCATATGAGTTTCACTACTTTGAACTATGTTTTGGGATCTGGAGGTAGATCCTAATGAAAATAGATTTCGTAGTCTTAAAGACATCTTGATTAAAACAGATTAATCTTAACGCTTATGTTTCAGTGAGGTAGTATGGGAACGCAGATCGGGAACACCGACACAGGCTTACCAAGTGAATAACCCTATGAATTGGTTTAATAAACCCTTTTGTGATATCATGTCCTAAGAAACGGATCGAAGTTTGAAATAATTTCATTTTCTTTTGTGACAACACAAGACCTTGTTTAATTATTTGGAGAAAATGTCTAAGGTGTTTGAAATGTTGATCTAAATTATCAGAATATATGAGAATATCGTCTATATAGACAATACTGAAAGAACTATAAGGATTGAAAATATCATTCATGATTCTTTGGAATTCGGAAGGAGCATTTTTGAGTCCAAAAGGCATTACGTTCCATTCATAATGGCCAAAAGGAACTGTGAAAGCTGTTTTGTAACGATCATTTTCAGCAATTTGTATTTTCCAGAAACCATATTTGAGATCAAATTTTGAGAATATTTTGGCTGAATGTAGTCTATTAATTAAGTCTCTTTTACTTGGGATTGGATATCTAATCCATTGAAGAACCTTGTTCAAAGGTTTGTAATTAATGACCAGACGTGGTACTCCACGTTCTAGTTCTGCTTGTTTGACTACGTAAAAGGCAGAACAACTCCACGGTGATTTGGAAGGTCGTATCAGGTTTTTAGATCGGATATCTTGAATTTCTTTTTGGCAGTGGTGGAAATTCTTGATTCATTTGAATCGGACAAGCTTTTGTAAGGATATTTTTTGTTGGGCATCCGGATCCGCCCCTCGGCGAGGCAGCGGAAGAACATAGAATAAAAGTCGGGAGACGATCAATACAAAAAACAGACAATACAAATATCGTCATTCATAGGGTGTTCAAAAACACTACCTTGCTGGCACTTGTGCCTGGCTCCAACCGTAGTTACAATAACGTCGGCTCTTCTCGGTAGACTGCGGTAGAAATCGCCAATCCGGTCCACGACCAGAACCGAGACTCCTTCGTCAGCCTGCACTAGAAAAACTGACGAATTCTGCACGAACGGATTCTCCTCGTCGAATTGGCCGGAACGAATTCCGGCGACTCGAGGCGGCGGCGGCGGCGGCGCAAGGCGGCGTGTGTTGAGAGGAGGGGAGGCGGCTATGCACTTAGGTTTAGGTTAAGTTGTGTTGTGAGTTAATTACTTAAGTCTTGGTATGAGCTTAATTAAATAAGCTTGAGTGTTGGATTTGGACCGGCCCAATGGGCCCGGGCCCAACGATGAACATTCAGTTCATCTCCACCACCGAGACTTCATCGTAACTCCGATCGCCGATCAGATCCGACCGATCGACTCAGTTTCCGAAACTGAATATTATGATCTGAAAAACCATTTTTCAGAACCCCAGTGCAAAATGACCGTTTTGCCCCTCAACAGCGGGAAACCCCGGTTTGACCCCTGTTGACTTTTAGGAAGTCGCACTTCCCGAAAATCCTCTTCTCGTGCTCAACACATTGAGCTGAGTATCCGTGCGGGAATCTTGAATCTAGTACTTGTGTGACCCTCAATGGTTCAGGGATACAGCTAGCCGTGGGCCCACAACCATTGCGGCTCCGGAATCACAATTCCGGACTTGCCCAACGGATCATGGTAAAGCGTCTAGCAACATCGCCCCATGATCCCCGTCAGGCCTCGTGCTCACAACAGAAGAACACATGCGGAAGCTATCAAAAAGTGGGTAAAATTTTTGCTTTTAGGCCCGACGGTTTTAAACATATAATTTAAAATACAACGATACTTAAATTAAGTTTTCCCAAATCATAAAACATTCAACAACAAAGCATACATAATTCAAACATGTATCATATTCCCTACGGGTACAACAACAAAGAGCAGGGCATCCCCATGGCTAACTGATACATATATATATATATGCTATATGCTACTGGGACACACTAGCCACCTCCTGGGGCACCACCAGCTGGGTT
>KV016721.1:0-34088 GCA_001598015.1 Dorcoceras hygrometricum
CGGATCCGGATCCCCAACAATGAGTCTCGGTCTCAGGGCGTGACAGCATCCGCATAACTCGTCGGTGAACCCGCCAACACCAAAGAATACAACTCTTCGTTGAGCCCCTCCAAGAACTTGTTCCTCTTCGCCATCTCTCGGTCAGAAACATGCGGAACATACGCAAGAAAATAAGAAAATATCCGGGCGTACTCTCCCACGGACATTGTCCCCTGTACCAGGTTATCAAACTCACGCTCCCTGGCGTTAACAAAGGATTCCGGAACGTACTCCTGACGGAAGGCAGTACAAAAGCTGCTCCACGTGATCCCTACACCTGTCTCCTCTAGAGTCCTCGAAGCGCCTCTCCACCAACGCTCTGCACTTCTTCTCAACTGAAACGTAGCCAAACTCAACCTACGCTCGTCATCATACCTGACACGATCAAAAAACCCGGTAATGTGCTGCAAACAGGACTCCGCATCGGAACTAGGTTCATCACCGTTAAACGTCTGAGGATTCATCCGCTGAAACCTCACCATCACAAGTTTCATGTCGTCAACACGGGCTGCCAGCTCGTCTACCTCATCCTCAACCTACCCAGCAAGTCTACGACGAGGAATACTACGCTGCACTTCCTCATTCTGACCCTCGGATTCCTCCTGAAACTGCCCTCTACCTCTACCCCTACGTCTAGGCGGTATCTATGAAGGCACTAAGAGGGTAAGATCACACAGCAACAAATATATCACATAGCAAATAAATCACATAGTCAAGCACGCAACAAGCAACACTGTGCCTAGACTCAAGTGTGATCAAGAGAAATTGAGCTTATCCCAGCTTAAGCTCTGATACCAAAAATATCAGGCCTCGTGCTCAATCAGAGTAAAAACCACGTAAAATACAATAGCGGAAGCAATAAAATAGTGGTTAAATTTTTTCTTTTGGCCTGACTCAGAAATCAGAAGTTAAAATACAATGATATTCAAAATATTGGTTTTACGATATCCAACAACGATACAACATAGATAAAATACAACATAACGAAAATATCATATGTATCTACTACATATAACTGGGACACTCTATCCACCTCCCGGGGCACTACCGGCTGGATCTACTCCACGACCCGCGGAGAAACCATGGTAACCTAAAACCACACACAGGAAAACAAACACCAACCCAGAGGGACACGGGGTCAAACCCCAGTATAGAGAGCAACTGGAAAACAGCAGTTAAATAGCAATAGATAAAATGCGAATGCTATGCATGAGAACAAGGCTATAACCGAAGACAGGGAGCCAAATGATCTCAAGAACTGCTCAACAACTGAAATCCAATCCACTGGAAGATAGTGGCCACGGTGTGTGAGTATATGGGAGCTACCCACTCGTCTCAGCACACGGCACCAGATGCAGAACACGGCTCAACCTGTTGTTGCCCAAATCATGAGATGTGGGAGCTATCCACTCCGCTCATAGTGGCTAACAGATCCAAGCAGGGAGATGAGGTATACGGGAGTTACCCGCTCGTCCTCTAAACAAGCATCCTGGTACATAAAAATCAATACAACAAGACAAGGCTAGCAAGATCTGAATGCGACATGAATAATGCGTGTATGCCCATGCAACAGGTGAAACAGCTTGCAGATAACAACCCAACCGAAGCAAGCAACAACAATATAGAAGCATACACAACAGCTCACATAATTACCCATGCCAGATTCAATGTTTTAAAACAAGATCACATCCGTACCTCAGTTCTGAGCTACAATTACCACAAAGCAATCCCGAGCAACCAGATCTGAAACCTGCTAAGCCAAACAACAACGCTATCTCAGGGACGTAAAGCACAGAACTCACCACTGGGAGCTACGAGCTCAACCAGCTCCGACCTACCCTACGACTCAACAACCAGCTCTAAACAAAGCGCAAGGGTAGAAACTAACACTTACCCAACAAGCTACCTGAACGGCAGGACTAATCCGACGCTTATGCTAACAGACTACACAAGGGATCCAAAGTCTCCAAAAGAGGCATAGGAAGAAAGGTCTCGGTAAGAGGAGTCCAGCGCTACCACTCTCGCTTCAGTCGAAGCTGTCTACCACCGACAAATCGGAGAAGATAAGGTTCGATGAACAGTAGCTAGGATATCGCGACAGAGTTATCTTTCGAGAAATATTTCTAAGTGTCGGGAAAAGATACTCAATATAAACTACTAAGTCTCCCAGATCTGACAGACAATAGTCACCGACAACTTAAGATACGAAGCTGATCCCCACTCTGATCTGAGTATCACTCCAGACCTAGAATCTGCGCTAAAACAAATTTGGAACTTATCCAAACGACGTCGCACCAAGGGCCGCTCGCTCGTTGGGACATGTCACCCCGCTACTAACATCTGTATCGCTAAACGGTGTAGCATCGCTCCTAACTACGACATTCATATCTGACTCTCAAAACTCGATCAAATCTGAAAGCCACTGGACCGCACCGGTCTACCCCACAACACAAAGCGGGACTAAGAACCGGATCTGTCCATGCACAACTAACAACACGCACATACTCAAATCTGGATCCTTGCCAAACGACAACGTTTCGCTACCCGCGCGATATATTCCACCTGTGCGCCTAGAATAACGTGCGAATACCAGATCTGATTACAGGATATGAATACAATTGACCCGCATTGACCAACGCCCAAGTCTGATTCCTACTCCGCAGAATCTCTAACTTTCCAGAGCTGTTCTAAGCATCATTACGGACCCGATGGCTTCACCAAGCATACCAGCTCAAAGCTGGCTCATCCCAGATCTGTTCAAGCCAAATCTGGTCTATGCTAAACCTGATTAATTAACTCAATTAATCCAATAAACTTTTGGGTCTCACAGATGTGATTCTATAATCAAATTTGTTTCTCACATCTCAAATATGTTTTCCCGCTAGTGATACTATTCCTGAAGCCAAATCTGTTTCGACGCTAGCGATATTGTTCATATAGCCAAATCTGATCCTCAAATCTGTTTTCATACTGATGACACTGTACCGATAGTCACATCTGTTTTAACAATAGCGATGCCATCCCCATAGTCAAATCTGTTTTCCTCGACTGAGATCTATTTTGTACCCAAGCACTGTTTTTGTTAGCCAAATCTGTTCTTATACCAGCGATATGACTCCTGTAGCCAAATCTGTCGCTCAGTGAAATTTTAAAGAGAAATGAGATTTTAAAGGAAGTGAACCCCGATGATTGCTGATCCGATTACGATCAGATGATTGTTTAAAGTAATGTTCATTTTTAACGGATTTATTGCATAGAAACAGACGGTCATATTGGAAGGTTAAGCTAGCTGTCGAAGGAATCAGTGTCCCCTTCATATTGTTAACTGAATTTATATGTAGCTTGATCAAGCGCCAACGGACCTAAGGAGAGCTTCTAAGCCATAAGTCACACAAAAATATAGATGAGATCTGGGTTGTTTCCCCAAAATCGAATTTTACGAAAGGGATTTATATTTAAACTGACTTCCTTTAAACTAAAATTATTTTGATCTATGTATGTGTCTGCCTGCGCTAAGTTATCTTTGTTGTCCTCGATTTTTACTTGTTGAGCCCCTAGGCTCATTAGCTTTTATGGTGCAGGTGAGTCAGATCTGGGGCACACGGAAGGCGGGAGCTGAACCAGCAGTGGTGGTGTATGTGTTTATCGAAGGCCGAGCGTTTCCGTGTCCTTGTTGTTTTTGATCTTTTGTCGAATCTGTATTAAGATCCATTACACAATGGAGAATTCATATAGAGTTCCAGTAGTTGTAATGTCGTATTTTGTAACTTGAATCGCAAATCTGCTAATCGAATCTATTTTTGCTATTTCGTTTTGGCGCCATTTGTTCAATTGTTTTGTATATCGATTTTGTAAGGAATACAGCTTACAATATTTTGCATTCAGCCTTCTATTCTCTTGTTATTCAATTTACTCAAATCCGTTGATGCCCATGGGCTTGGGCGTCACATCTGCCCTCAGTGCATAACGTTTTCCGTGTATCGGCTTTGAGAAAGTATGTTCCCAACCCGTCGCATGTTTTGATCCATGAGCCAATTCAGCTTGCACCAGATCTGAGTTATGAGGAAAGGCCAGAGAGGATCCTTCATAGAGAGAATAGGAAATTAAGAAATCGTAGCATCCCGATGGTTAAGGTTCAGTGTTCTAACCAATCTGAGCGGGAAGCAACATGGGAGACAGAGGCTGATATACGAAGCCTCTACCCAGAGCTGTTTGGTAAGTAAATTTCGAGTACGAAATTTTAGTAAGGAGGGTAGAGTTGTAGCGCCGCAAAATCCATAGGACCATGAATTCTAGCCTTTTTATTTTAAGGGCTGTTTTGAGATTTGAGCATTCAGCTTTCAAGTTTAAGCTAGTTTCAGTTATCTAAGCTGATTTATTTTTCTTCCAGCTTAGAAGCACGGTCAGATGGGTTCTCGAAGGATTTCATCCAAAGCACAATCCAGAGCTGGAGCAAATTTTCTTTCAAATAAAATGTTTTTGTTGGGAGTTTAGTTTTATAAAATAAGGTAGAAAATTTACAAATTAAAATAGTAGCAGGGGTACTTTAACAATTTCAAAGGAGCGGGTATGACCTCCCATGCCTACTCGAGTGCTTTCACCTACTACAAATTATTACTCCCACATATATGATTGTTTACGTGAGTCAAGAGCTCATTTTGTTACAAGAAACTCTTTCATTCTCTTCATTTTGTTACAAGAAACTCTTTCAAAAACCAAAAGCTCTCGGAGTTGTGTTTGAGAAGATTTCCAGTCAAGGCCATACGTTCGTCGTTATCTTCAGTTCAGGCAAGTAAAATTGATTCTTGCTGCATCTGGAAAAACATATTATGTTTCGTTGTTTTCTGTTGAATGTTTGCCTATTGCATGTTTTAGTTCAGTTCAGTTTACGATCATGTTTAAGCTAAGGATTCACTGCTTTGAAGTTTTAGTTTTGCGAAAACTCGCCAGTTATTTTAGCAAGCAGTGTATTTTCAAAAGACTGAGTTGTACAGATTCCAAATAAGCTAAGCCAAGAGAAGTTTCTTGTTCTTTCGTGAGTTGTAAAGATTCTGGACATCGACTCTGAACAGATGGGCAACGCTGGTTTGATCGGGATTATGTTCTGGTCGATAAGCTGAGCTAGTTTGTTTAGGGACTTTCTGAATTACTAGCAGTACCTTCGTCTTAACCAGATCTGGTTTATTCTCTTCGTCGGTCTGTGTAATTCGACATGGTTTCTCAAAGCTGAGTGACTTTCCACAACTGAAATTCTTCTTACGAAACCTATATTACATTTGGAATACACATAAGTTTTTTTTTGGAAACCAAATCTGTTTTATTACGCGTGAACTGCTTTCGTAAAACCAAATCTGTTTTCCCTATGCGTAAGCTATCTTCGTTAGCCAAAGCTGTTTTTCATGCCCGTGAGCTGCCTCACACCCAAGATCTGTTTTGTGTAGCCAAAGCTACAAATTACGCTTGAGATCTATTTTATTGAGTCAAATATGTTTTACCTTCGTAAGCCATTTTACTCCGAGTTGATTTTGCTATCATCAGCTCACAGCCCAGCTGTACACTCAGTGAAGTAAAGTTATTTCTTTTGATAAAATGAGTTTAATTGCAGTGAATCAACCAGATTTCAGTGATTGATCCTTGATCAAGAGTAAAGTATAAAAGCTATTTTAAGTTAAAGGAAGCAAAGTTTCAATTTTAAGGACTTATGATATAGAGGACCAGGTCAATCAGGAAGGGACCAAGATTATGGTATAACCGTAATCCCTTCACAGCAGAAGGGACCAAGATTATGGAAGTACTATAATCCCTTCATAGAGAGTTACTGATTCAGATAACATGCTTCATGCACTAGGACCACCAGAAGCCTCTAAATCATAAGTCACTCAGTTTAAAGCAAGTCAGATCTGATGTTCCGATCTATATTTTCAGTAGCAAGATTTGAGTTAGTTAGCTTCCTTTAAATTTATGTATTATGATTTCAGCTATGCCTGCATTACGTGAATTTTTTTATTCTCAGTTTTACTTGTTGAGCCCCTAGGCTAACTAGTTTCCCGATGCAGGTGAGGCAGCTCAGGGGCAGGCGGGTGACGCGAGCTAATACCAGTTTTGGGAGCTGCGTGTGTTTGTCGAAGGCCAGCGTTTTCGCAAAGCCAGCTGTTGTTGTTTTTGATCTTTTGTCAAACTGTCATATAGAGTTCTAGTAGTTGTAATATCTGATTTTATAATCGAAATCTGTTTCTACTGTTCACTTTTGGCGCCAACTGTTTACGTTCAGTTTTTGTAAGGAAATACAGCTTACATCTTTTCGCATTTAGTCCTTGTACATCTTTTCGATTTTCAATTTCCCCCTTCCGTTGATTCCCATGGGTTTGGGCGTCACACCTGTTCTGTCAGCAGATCGAGCAAGTTCCGTACTACCAACAAACTGGGTGATCAGCATTCCGGATAAGCTCCGTACTATCAGCAAACGGGATAAGCTCCGTACCGTCAGCAGACCCGGGTACGATCCGTTCTGTCAACAGATCGGGACGCTTGCAGTTACCAGATCGGACATAGTTTCTCCATTATTCACTACGTGTCCCTCGAGGCGTAGCGTGAATGTTATCAGCAGACCGGATACGTTCCGTTCTATCAGCAGATCGGACACGCTCACCGACCGTGCGCGACTACTCCATTATCATTATTCAATATAACAAAGATGATATTTTTACGATAAAACATAAGCAAGAGCTATCGGAAATTGACATGTGACCTAGTCTATATACAAGTTTAAGTTTGTGTGTTATATCTACTATCTTTAGCTAATCCATTTTGTATTTCAAAAATGAGAATTATTTTGAATGAATGAAAATTGCGACGCTATATAAAACACATGCACACGAACACCCTCGGTTGCATGTTTTCTCATGGCTGCGTCGCGTCGGCTTCGGGTGCTTCAATCAGATGTCGGCAACAAAATCTGCGTCGACTGCGCCACCAAGAACCCGCAGTGGGCCTCGTTTCCTACGGCGTGCTTAAGTGCCTCGAGTGCTCCTAAAAACACCGCGGACTCGGTGTCCACATCTCGTTCGTCCGATCGGTCACCATGGATTCCTGGTCCGAGTTACAGCTCAAGAAAATGGAGCTTGGCGGCAACGAGGAATTTAATAGCTTCCCTTTGAAGTACGGGATCCCTAAACAAACCGACATTGTCACGAAATACAACACGAAAGCGGCCTACGCGTATCGGGATCGAATTCAGGCGCTTGTCGAGAGAAAACCATGGCGCGATCCTCCGGTTGTGAAAGAAACGTTTGAAACAAGTGTCGTGAGAAGTAGACCTCCTGTTAGCGGTAATGGCGGTCTTGGGGGTAATTCAGGGTGGGATGATTGGGATAGTTTTGATGGAATGAGGAGGATTAATACTGTTGGAGATTTCAGGAGTTCCGGGATGGGATGTGGTGCGCATTCCTGATCAAAGTCTACCGAGGATGCATATTCGAGGGCGCGGTTGGATGCGTCTGCTGCGAATAAGGAGAAGATCTTTGCCCGGAAGATGGCGGAGAATCAGTCGCGTCCGGAAGGGCTACCTCCGTCGCAAGGTGGGAAGTTTGTTGGATTCGGATCAGGTCCTGCTCCTCCCATGCCTAAGAACAACAGTGAGGATGATGTTCTTTCTATTGTTTCTCAGGTTTGTTATTTGGGACACATTTTCTTGGATGTTACATATTCGAATCCATGATCAATATTGTAGTATTTATGTGTGTGTAGGGATTTAGCAAACTATCTAGAGTAGCTGCCTCTGCAGCCCAGTCGGCTGCGACAGTTGTTCAAGTTGGGACCAAGTAATTCACTTCTAGGTAGTAGTTTGTTATTGGTTTTAGTTTTTTCAAAGAAATTTTTTTTGACATAATGGGGTATGTAGGTGTGAAGGGTGTGTAAAGTTTGCGTCTTCCAGCGCGTTCCTTTTCCTTTTGAAGCTGAACTCTTCGTTCTATGGATATTATGTAGTAGATTAGTTCATGGCTTTATTGAATGAAGTCTGTTATGCCTGGATTGAGAGAAGGACCATATTGAGAAGTTCAACGTATTTTTATGTCTATTAAGGTAGCTAAGATGAATGCTTCTTTATTATCGTTGGGGGAAATTTGATGGCACTCATACTCTCTGGTCTTAATGGGATCTGTTTAGCAAATAAATCAATGTATTTCAAAGTCAAACTTCTGATTTTGAGCAAGTCTTATATTTTCCTTTGCAACTTCATCTTTGTTTCAGCTATGTTTTCCTGCATTAGTGGTGAGTTTTTTGTAGAATACAAACCTCACCACATGAGATATTTGGGATGAGAGTACTGAGGTATTATAGTCATATAGTCCAAGAACAGATTTGTGGCCAGTAATTGTTTAAGAGCTACAATTCTCTTCCTGAAGTCCATTATTTACTCAACAGATAATGGATTTCAAAGTTTTGAATCGTCTTTCTGAATGTTGTGTATCTTCCCTAAACCTGCAGTAACACAGACAACAGCAAACAAAGCAGTGGACACCCAAAAAAGGGAGTCCAGTAAGTCAGTTAAACAAAACAGGCACAAGGAGAAAATACTGCCGAGGACCAGATTTCACCACTGTTGTTCCAGCCACCAATTAGAACCTACAAGACAAAGACAGAGCCAAGAAAAACAGAACCCTGTTGGGATTCCACTTCTTTAACCAGAACCTGCACAATGTAAGAAACAGAGCAAGCCAACATATACAACGACAGTATGCGAACACAGTATAAAGGTTGGGAGCAAAGCTGTTCCACAGGGGAATTAAAGGACCCAATCTAACAAGATCGGTCCGGCTCAGTCACCAATTACTGACCCTCAGAAATGACACGAGCTACACTGATTACTCCAGGAACCCGACACAAGGAAGAGGGAGGGTAAAAGGCTGGACACACACAACCAGTGACTCTCACAGTCACAGAACAGCAACCATCCAAGGAATACAGCTGCTCACCGAGGCAACCAGAAGCCTTCAACACCAGCCCTGACCCTACCCAATACAACGGCTACTCCCAAACAGCCCGCAGGTCTCAACGCACGACCCAGAGGCCTCCCAAGGCACAACAGCCCTACACAGGCAGCCTGGTGACCACTGGAAACGCGCCCCTCTTGACTACTGTAACCACACTACTCACTGAAAATCCCTAACTCTCGAGACGCGACCCTTCACGTAGCTGAGACAGAGGCTCAGTCAAGAAGGCGTCGAAGCCTCTCACAGAGTCCCACGACGGAGCTCAAAAAGGAAAAGGGGCAGTGAAGCAGAGATACGGCGGAAGCCAAGCACGTAGGGTTACACTCCAGAGAAAGGGGGTTGGGTATTGCGTCGGTTTTTCACACTCACACAGAAGGAACAAATATAGTAGTGGATGGCCAACAATCTCGCCAGAAAATCTGGCCAGAAATCTTGCACCTGAAGGGGATTCATGGCTAGGTGCATACACAGAGAAGCGATATGGAAAGAGGGGCCAGCGATTCTGCCGGGATTCAAGCAGCCAGGAAGGTAAGTGTAGAGTGGGCTGGGCTTAGGAAGTAAAATGGGATCGGGCCACAACATAACTTGGGCCAACATTTCTCACACTGAAGTATGACACCAAGTGAGCTAAAGTTCTGAAACGGAGATAAGAATGGATTTAAATCATAGCATCTGTTCTACATTTTTATGTTCCAAGAGAGATCAATATTTAACACACGTTGTTGGTATGAATGGCTCTTGAAATACTTTCGAGTGTCAATTTGTTTTTTCCATGTCTCAAATCACAGTAGATGATATGCATACACTGTAACTAAGGATGAATTGTTCCATGGTATATTTAATCTACATTTTTTTATTGATAAAGCATAACGAAAGGCCAAATGCTCTTCTTATCCCACTTTTTTGTGTAGGTACGAAAAGGGCGCTATGATCACAAGGTGCAAGAAACTGTGAAAGTCGTGGCTGCGAAGACGTCAGAGATTGGATTAAAGACATGGGGTATTGTGAAAGACGTTATGGCTTTAGTTTCACAGAAGGTTGAGGAGTACACAAAAGAAGGCTCTGGCTTGAAAATTGAGGGCCAGGGTAATGCTTATCATCAAGAATTTAGACAAGAATCTGAAGGATGGAATTCATCTGCTGCAACTTATTTTATCCCTTCCATATTTTATTGCTGATCTAACATCAGCATAGTCATCAGGAATAGCGTTTAACAAGACAATAGGAGTGTAATCATCAATGTTCTTATCACCAGTTAATTTTATGTCTTGTATTAATTTGGTGAACACATCTAAGTTTCCATCTAGGTCCTTATTCAAGTCTAGTTTGAACCTAAAGAATTTTTCAAGTAGAAACATTTTACTAGGTAAAGATGTTTCAGTGTATAATTCTTGTAGTTTCTCCCAGAGTAGTTTAGCAGTGTCTAGTTTACCGCATTTTCTTAGAACAGCATCTGATAGGTTCAATATTATTGAAGAGTAGGCATATTCATCATCTTCTTTTCTTTTAGCGGCAGACACATCCTCGGCATAAGCCTCGGGGTCAATCGCTTTGTACACTTTTTGTTGGATTAGGATGCCTTTCATCTTTTGTTGCCAAATAGAAAAATCTGTTTTACCATTAAAAGGTTCTAAATGATATGCAGTCATAGTAGCCATATTGACACAGAAAGTACTGATATGACACACCAGAGTTAACCAACAGCAGAAGACAGTGATATAGGCACTTAGAACAGTAGCTGTAAACAGAATATCACCAGCAACAATACAGCAGGATACAGGCAGTAACAGTCAACCAGAAACAATGTAATAGATAATCCAACACAGTACAGTGCCACCAGATGCAGAACAGGCAGTAACACACACAGCAGATATCAACACCAAAGACCAGATTATAACCAAACAGATATTTTCAGCAGGACAAAGTACACAATGGAAGCAAAAGGCCAGCTATAGCACACCAGAAGGCATACCAGATAGCAGGCAATTAACACTACAGATAATTGTAGAGGGGAATTAAAGGACCCAATCTAACAAGATCGGTCCGGCTCAGTCACCAATTACTGACCCTCAGTAATGACACAAGCTACACTGATTACTCCAGGGACCCGACACAAGGAAGAGGGAGGGTAAAAGGCTGGACACACACAACCAGTGACTCTCACAGTCACAGAACAGCAACCATCCAAGGAATACAGCTGCTCACCGAGGCAACCAGAAGTCTTCAACACCAGCCCTGACCCTACCCAATACAACGGCTACTCCCGGACAGCCCGCAGGTCTCAACGCACAACCCAGAGGCCTCCCAAGGCACAAAAGCCCTACACAGGCAGCCTGGTGACCACTGGAAACGCGCCCCTCTCGACTACTGTAACCACACTACTCACTGAAATCCCTAACTCTCGAGACGCGACCCTTCACGTAGCTGAGACAGAGGCTCAGTCAAGAAGGCGTCGAAGCCTCTCACAGAGTCCCAAGGCGGAGCTCAAAAAGAAAAAGGGCAGTGAAGCAGAGATACGGCGGAAGCCAAGCACGTAGGGTTACACTCCAGAGAAAGGGGGTTGGGTATTGCGTCGTCTCTTCACACTCACACAGAAGGAACAAATATAGTAGTGGATGGCCAACAATCTCGCCAGAAAATCTGGACAGAAATCTTGCACCTGAAGGGGATTCATGGCTAGGTGCATACACAGAGAAGCGATATGGAAAGAGGGGCCAGCGATTCTGCCGGGATTCAAGCAGCCAGGAAGGTAAGTGTAGAGTGGGTTGGGCTTAGGAAGTAAAATGGGATCGGGCCACAACATAACTTGGGCCAACATTTCTCACATTCTCCACCTTGGTCCAAGTTCCGAGCTCTAGTGACGCTTACAGTCTAGGGTCACATTTGGTGTCATCACAGCCTGGGTAGGGCCACACAGATTCTCACAGAAAGAGAAGCAAGCAGCCCCAACCTCCACCTTCCTTTGCACACAGTAAAGGGAGCTAGGAAACAACCTTGTTGCGGCACACAGCCCACGACAAGAACCTGCATCTTCCTTTGCACACAGCAAAGGAAGCTAAAAGAAAACAGTGAGCATAACACATAAGTAATCAGATTGCACAGAATTAACATAGACACCACAGTCTAAAACACATCATCATAATTCTCTAGCAAATCAGTAGCATTATTACTTTGTTCAGTAAATAGTGTGTTATCCTTTTTAGACTTGTCCTCTTTAGGATGAGGACAATCAGCCTTATAATGCCCTTTTTCACCACAGTTATAACATGTTCTGTTCCCTATGTACTTACTCCGGCTACCGTCACTACTATTCCCCATATGGTTCCTATATCTAGTCTTAGACCTACCCCGAACATGCATTACTTCACCCCCATTAGGTTTAGTTCCCTTGTAAGCCTTAAGATCTAGTTCTTTACTCTTTAAACCACTAATTACGGTTTCTAGAGTTATTTTATCCCTTCCATATTTTATTGCTGATCTAACATCAGCATAGTCATCAGGAATAGCATTTAACAAGACAATAGGAGTGTAATCATCAATGTTCTTATCACCAGTTAATTTTATGTCTTGTATTAATTTGGTGAACACATCTAAGTTTTCATCTAGGTCCTTATTCAAGTCTAGCTTAAACCTAAAGAATTTTTCAAGTAGAAACATTTTACTAGGTAAAGATGTTTCGGTGTATAATTCTTGAAGTTTCTCCCAGAGTAGTTTAGCAGTGTCTAGTTTACCGCATTTTCTTAGAACAGCATCTGATAGGTTCAATATTATTGAAGAGTAGGCATATTCATCATCTTCTTTTCTTTTAGCGGCAGACACATCCTCGGCATAAGCCTCGGGGTCAATCGCCTTATACACTTTTTGTTGGATTAGGATGCCTTTCATCTTTTGTTGCCAAATAGAAAAGTCTGTTTTACAATTAAAGGGTTCTAAGCTATACGAGGTCACAGCAGCCCATCACACAAACACAGAACTATGATAGAAACCACACAATACAACAGAGTGCAGAAGACACACAAAGCACAGCAGAATCAGCAGTTTTCAAAAAAAACTTAGACGCCAGGTAAATACCAGAAACAGTAAACTGTTAGCGACAACAAATCAGGCAGCAGTGCTAAGTTCAAGGTAGTGAGCAGTAACACACAGCCAATAACCAACACAGCATGCAATTCTAACAAAGCACAGAACCAGCAAATACTGAACAGGCAGTAACACGCAGCAGATTACAAAACAGTGAGCATGCTGTAATAAGCAGTTAAGTTCACAAGGTAGGAGCTAGGCAGGGGGTTCTAGGCACACGGGATTCCTCAACACACTCTAGGCGTGCGGTCATAGCAGGCAATTAACACTACAGATAATTGCAGAAAATAGAGGCTGGGAAGGAGGTTCTAGGCACACGGGATTCCTCAACACACTCTAGGCGTGCGGTCAAGGTGCCTTGGAACAGAACTTCCTTACACAGCCCTGTGGGGTACAGTGTGAAATAGGCTCACACTATCAGCCCTGGAGTACTACAACACACAGTACTCAATAACACAGGTACTGGAAAAATTTCCAGTACACAGACAGGCACACAAAAGGCAAGAATACTCACAACCCAGAGGCCAACGCTCTGGGGTAGGGCTCCCAAGAACAGGTATTCAGCTATCCCACGAACTGATCACCTCCACTGTCAGCAGTTCCTGCTCCAGTCACCAACCAGTGGCTCCAGTCACAAGCCAGAGGCTCCAGTTAACGAACCAGTGGTTCAAGTTAACAGAACAGAGGCTCAAGCAACGAACCAGTGGCTCTGATACCACTGTTGTAAATCCTTCCCAGTAACCAGAACCTGCACACACCAGCACCTGCAAAGAGAACACCAAAAGACAGATTCTATGGGACACCAGAAGGTGTCGAATTAGTGCACTAGTGGCCAACAAAACTAAGAAACGGAGCTAGCAAAAGACCAGTGAACAAACAGGCACAATGAAAACAACTGTGAACCAAATTGAACCTGCACAGTAGTAAACCAGTAGAACAAAGAACAATAACAACAGTTATAGTGTTAGCACGTCTGTACCCACAGAGGGTATATAAGACCAAAATCTAACAAGATTTTGGCCAGGCTCAGGCACCAGTAAAACAGACCCAAACCAAGACACCAGCTTCACACCTAGCTCGAACCAAGACCAAGAACAGAGGGCAACACTCTGGTCACTCAGTAGCCAGTCACTAATCAAGACACCGGCGACTAACAGAGGCTACCAACAGCCCTCCTAACCTAGCCACTACAATGGACAGACACAACCAGTCACGGTGGTCACTCACAGTGTGGCCAGTGACCCACCCAAGCCCAAACCAGCAACCACCCGAGGAAGGTAGCTACGCACAGTGATAACAGAAGCTCTCAAACCCAGCCCAACGCCCACACTACACAGCAGCTTCACACAGAGGCAGGCAGCAAGCCCTTGAGCACAATCCAGAGGCCACCCAAGGCACGATAGCCCACAAAAGGCAGCCTGGCGGCCACTGGAAAAGGCCCTTTAACCTCACTGTCAACTCACACACCTCACCAGGAACAACACCTCGGTGTGGTTCACACAGAAGAAAGAATTACACAGTAAGGTTGGGTTTCAACGGAGAAGAGCAACAAGGTCAGTCACTCACGGAGTCAGTGACTCACGGAGAAGCACAGACCACAGTGCTGGCTTCTCAACGGAGAAGACAACCGGGAGGCGAAGAGAAGTGAAGCGGCGGAGAAGTAGGGTTTCACAGGCAAAAGGATGGGCTGGTGTGTAATGCGTATACACAGCGAGGATTACCCCGTATAAATGCGTATGACACCAAGTGAGCTAAAGTTCTGAAACGGAGATAAGAATGGATTTAAATCATAGCATCTGTTCTACATTTTTATGTTCCAAGAGAGATCAATATTTAACACACGTTGTTGGTATGAATGGCTCTTGAAATACTTTCGAGTGTCAATTTGTTTTTTCCATGTCTCAAATCACAGTAGATGATATGCATACACTGTAACTAAGGATGAATTGTTCCATGGTATATTTAATCTACATTTTTTATTGATAAAGCATAACGAAAGGCCAAATGCTCTTCTTATCCCACTTTTTTGTGTAGGTACGAAAAGGGCGCTATGATCACAAGGTGCAAGAAACTGTGAATGTCGTGGCTGCGAAGACGTCAGAGATTGGATTAAAGACATGGGGTATTGTGAAAGACGTTATGGCTTTAGTTTCACAGAAGGTTGAGGAGTACACAAAAGAAGGCTCTGGCTTGAAAATTGAGGGCCAGGGTAATGCTTATCATCAAGAATTTAGACAAGAATCTGAAGGATGGAATTCATCTGCTGCAACGCAATCCTCATCCAATCAGCAGTTGAACTCTGGTAACTTTAGTTCGTGGGATGACTGGGATAGCAAAGATAGCAAGTAACAAGAGTCGTCGAACGGTGCATCCCAGAATGGAGATAGCTGGTGGCTAGGATGACGATAAAGGCAACTGAGGTGATAATTTTAATCAACGCGCTTCCGATGGCAAGACAGCAGGTTATGATAGGAAATTGGATACGAATGGACTGCGGGAGGGTTCATTTGAGGTTTAATCACTCATTAAGAATGCCTCCCAGTTTCCCAATTTGTGAATGGTATGGAAATATTCTACAACTGTAAACTCTCCTCTTGTGGGGCTTGCAGAATGCCCCAAGAAACCATAAAGTTTTAAATTCAAGCTACGTGTCTTGTGTTGTCATCCGTATACATTTTTTTCCCGCTAAATTCATCCGTATAACTTTAACCTGCCTCATTGTTTCAGTGTCTTTGAAGACTTGCCATAGCATTGTCTATGGTTCTATGACATTAGTATTTCTCGGAACAAATGCAAAACTTAACGTAGCTTGTTGTTTCTTCATTGGTACGAGGTGGTGCGACTTTTAATCTATTTCTGTTGATGTTACACCCATTTATGAAGAACAAGAGCAACTAGACCATAACCCAATGGGCCACGAGAAGAATAAGAAGCCCAAGATCACAGTAGTATATTCGAGAAGGGGGAAAAGGGCTGGGAACACGTGAAAGGAGAGTTTACTATATAGAGGAAGTTAGTTAGTTAGACAGGCATGCAAATTTCCCATACACACACTGACACTACTATAGAAGTAAGGACGTGAACGGAGCACTATCTCCGGGAGTGCAGTAGTTGTAATAGGTTACCTGTGATTTGAGATTATTGAATATATCAACTGGTCCGACCTGCCGGATTCGAGGGAGAGAGTTGATGGCTTCTACACGTTCCGAAGCAAAATTGGAGTCTCTGGAGAAACTGGTGTACGCATCACAGGAGAATTCCGCAAGAATGCAAGAAGAAATAACCTCGGTGATATCAAGTCTCGGTGATCTAGCGGAGTTAAAAACCTTGGTGGAAAGAATGATCCGTGGCCGAGGGGGGGAACCACTGGAGAGAGGAGATAGCAATCCACCGGTAGAAATGGAAGAAACTATCGGAGGCTCACACAAAAAACCCCGGCGAGACGACACAGAGGATCTGCGTGCGACCATGAGGAAATTTGAGATCCCTCCTTTCAACGGCACCGATCCAGTGGGTTGGCTTGGCAAGGCGGAGCAATACTTCGAAATAACTGGTCCGACCTGCCGGATTCGAGGGAGAGAGTTGATGGCTTCTACACGTTCCGAAGCAAAATTGGAGGCTCTGGAGAAACTGGTGTACGCATCACAGGAGAATTTTGCGAGAATGCAAGAAGAAATAACCTCGGTGAAATCAAGTCTCGGTGATCTAGCGGAGTTAAAAACCTTGGTGGAAAGAATGATCCGCGGCCGAGGGGGGGAACCACTGGAGCGAGGAGATAGCAATCCACCGGTAGAAATGGAAGAAACTATCGGAGGCTCACAAAAAACACCCCGGGGAGACGACACAGAGGATCTGCGTGCGGCCATGAGGAAATTCGAGATCCCTCCTTTCAACGGCACCGATCCAGTGGGTTGGCTTGGCAAGGCGGAGCAATACTTCGAAATACACGGTACACCTTCTTACCATCGTCTCCGTATTGCACACATCTGTATGGAAGGTACAGCGGTCCACTGGTTCCAGTGGGCACGATCCAGGAACCCCACGTGGAACTGGGAACGATTTGCGATTCAACTCATCAATCGTTATAGTGGAAGAAAAGCGACTAACCCCTTCGAATCACTGGCGTCGCTGAAACAAGAGGATAGCTCGGTCGAGGAGTACATTGAGCAGTTTGAAGTTCTTCTGGCACAAATAGGAGTGTTACTCGAGTTACAATGTTTGGGCTATTTCCTCAATGGCCTGCGGGATGAAATACGCTTGAGAATTCGTACCATGGTCCTCGCACCATAAATCGAGCAATGGAACTGGGACGTAGCATCGAAGAGGAGATTACGTGGCCACCGATGCGATCTCTGGCGAAAGAGGGATACATACAACCCCGCTGGGAAAGAAGAACAAGAAACATGGACCCAATGACGGGCCGTGGTATAGCGACAGACAGATTTAAATTGGGCCGGGCCCAATACAATGAACGCACAGGGGCACGTAGCGAGCCCACCCGATCATTTACAGACAGATCGGAGGGGATGGGTGGTTCAACTGTGAGTGTAACTCCACGACAATCAACCACCAATTCAGTTGCCATGACCAACCGAAGCAACAACGGCCGTTTCCGAGAAGGAAAGATATTTTCGCACCAAGAATACATTAACAGGAGGGAAAAGGGTCTTTGTTACCGTTGTGGAGAACCGTACAGCCCATTGCATAGATGCGCCAACAAGTCTTTACGTGCGGCATTTCTGGTAGAAGATGATGAGGAAGAACAACTGGAAATTCTAGAGCACGATCCCAGCGAGCAAAGCGGAAATACAGACACAATTCCTTCTGAATGTAACACCCTGGAGCTTCCGCTATTCTCAATTGGAGGCATTACTCAACCACAGACCATGAAACTGCGCGGCAGAGTGTTGGGACTGGACATTGTGGTGATGATGGACAGTGGGGCTAGCCACAATTTCATTTCACGGAAACTGGTGGACGTTTTGGGGCTACCGATAGATGAGACAGTGAAGTTTGGAGTCTGTTTGGGGGATGGAGGAAGAGTGGCCTGTACAGGCATTTGCAAACGCCTGGTTGTGGATTTACGACAGTGCAATATTCTGATTGATACCTATGTATTTGAGCTTGGGGGAGTAGATTTAATTTTGGGCATTGATTGGTTGCGAACCTTGGGAGAAGTGGTGGTAAACTGGGAAGCAATGCGAATGAGTTTCAAGCTGGGAACAGAAACAGTCACCTTGACAGGGGATCCTAGTCTAAACAGGACAGTGACTTCAATGAAATCTTTACTTAAGACAGCAGAGGTGGATTTCAGTGGGCTTTTATGGAATGTGACAGTAGAAGAGACAATGGGACAGCGGGAACATCCTTCCAGGGAGTTAGCAGAGTTGTTGCGACGCTACGAGGATTTGTTCGATACACCACGGGGTCTGCCACCCCCGAGGAAACAGGATCATGCCATCACACTGAAAGAAGGATATGGGCCAGTGCAAGTGCGTCCCTACCGCTATGCACATCACCAAAAATATGAAATAGAAAAAATGGTGGCTGAAATGCTTCAATCAGGGGTGATCCAGCCTAGTTGCAGCCCTTTTTCGAGCCCTGTCATATTGGTCAAGAAAAAGGATGGTAGTTGGCGTTTCTGCGTCGACTATAGAGCGTTAACGACATCACGATAGCTGACAAATTTCCCTTGCCGGTAATAGACGAGCTTTTGGATGAATTACACGGCGCAGAATGGTTCTCCAAGTTGGATATGAAATCTGGATACCACCAAATAAGGGTGAAGATGGAGGATGTGCACAAAACTGCCTTTAGGACACACGAGGGGCACTATGAATTTCTCGTCATGCCGTTCGGCCTGAAAAACGCTCCTGCGACATTCCAATCCACCATGAACGAAATTCTCAGGCCTTTCCTACGAAAATTTGTATTGGTCTTCCTGGATGACATCCTCGTGTTTAGCAGAAGCTGGGAGGAACACCTGGTGCATCTTGAGAAGGTGCTGGAAATATTGGGAGAAAACAGGTTGCTCTTGATGAAAAAAAATGTGATTTTGGCCTGCAACAGGTGGAATATTTGGGCCACATACTTTCTGGAAATGGAGTAGCAGTGGATCCCAGGAAAATTGCAGCTGTAGCACAGTGGCCAAAACCTGCGACGCTGAAGGGATTGCACGGTTTTCTAGGCCTCACAGGTTACTACAGGAAATTTGTAAAAGACTACGGAAAGATAGCACGCCCCTTGACAGATCTATTAAAGAAAGACAACTTTGGCTGGAATGACGAGGCACAGGCAGCCTTCAATCAATTAAAAAGTGTTCTAAGCACAGCCCCAGTTTTGAGGATGCCAGATTTCTCTCAAACTTTTAACATCGATTGCGACGCTTCTGGGAGAGGAGTGGGGGCAGTGTTATCGCAGGAGGGAAGACCAGTGGCTTTCTTCAGTAAAGCTTTAGCGGAGAAAGCCCTTTCCAAGTCCACATACGAGAAGGAATTAATGGCTTTAGTGTTGGCTATCCAGCATTGGCGTCCGTACCTTTTAGGGAGACGGTTTGTGGTCATGACTGACCACCGATCCTTGACGAGTTTATTGAAGCAAAGGATCGTCACACCCGACCAGCAACACTGGATACGTAAATTGATGGGTTACGAGTTCGACATGCGCTATAAAGCTGGGATTTCAGAATGGGGCAGCGGATGCTTTGTCCAGGAGGGTAGAGTTATTGGATTTAAAGGGAGTTTCTGTTCCAGAATGGGTGGAGTATGAGGAGCTAATAAAGGCAGTTAACTGTGATGAGAAACTAAAATTGATTGTTCAGGAATTTCTGCAGGGGACACAGAAAAAAGGGCCTTATTCCTTGCTCAATGGCGTGCTGTTACACAGAGGGAGGATTGTGGTACCCAGGCAGTCCATTTGGCCGGACAAACTGATGCAAGAAGCTCATGTTACACCAGTAGGTGGACATTCAAGTGCCCTCAGGACATTCAAACGGATTGGGAACACATTTTTCTGGAAGGGTACGAAGTCTGATGTGGCCAGGTTTGTGGCAGCTTGCGAGATATGTCAAAAACAGAAATATGAAGCCACAAAACCTGCTGGACTGCTGCAACCATTGCCAGTTCCATCAAATATCTGGGAAGATATATCAATGGATTTTATCACAGGGCTACCTAAATCACGGGGCTTCGATGTCATATTGGTAGTGGTGGACAGATTGTCCAAATATGGTCATTTTATCATGCTCAAGCATCCATACACGGCCCACATGGTAGCAGAAAGGTTTGTCAAAGAAGTGGTGCGGCTGCACGGAGTCCCTCGTTCCATTGTGAGTGACAGGGACTCGGTATTCATGAGTGTTTTTTGGCAAGAGATCTTTCGCTCACAGGGAACCAAACTCACAATGAGTTCTGCCTATCATCCAGAGTCTGATGGTGATCGATGTTATGGATTTGCTGATGTGAATTCTGTGTTTATACGTGTTACAGTTTGTGGAATTGATTGAGTTCTATATTCTGTTTCATGAAATGAATTGTATGCATTGCGCATTGATTATTGAATGACATTCATTGCATACATCTTGAGCCTTTGACAGATTGATTTGATTACCTGATTGGGTGCCACGTTGTGACTGGCCGGCTGTTGAGTCGTGTCCGAAAAGTCCAACGCTATCGTCGGAGTGGTGACTACCGGATTCGAGTGTCTACCACCGAGCTGTGATGGGCTGACGGGCCCCGATGATCACGGACCGATGATTTCCTGGTTGATAGACCGTGGTATAGAGGCTGATTTGAGTTGCCAGTTGATAGACTGGTCTAGCTATCCGACTTTTTGATAGCCCTCATGCATTCATAGCATTGATTATAGCTTGTTGTATGTTTTCTGCTTTGATAGCTCTTCGTACTGAGGCTTGACCTCGTATTTTCTTTTCCTGCTTTTGTTGTTTGGGTCTGTGTTACCCATTTGCAGGAGTTTCAGGTAACCAAGCTGGACCGAGTGGAAGTTCAGTTGGTCGATCCCCGCATCCCTGAGTCCCAGTTTACTTATGATATGTATTGAACCGGGGGATGCCCCGTGTTTTATTGTATTTGGGGGATCTGTATTTTGAATTGATTTACGTGGTTACTTGCTGTATTGAGTTGAGTAAACTTCTATTTTGAATATCGAATATTTTGAATGAATGATTTGAAGTTCAGGCCTTTGTATTTCGAAAAATTTTTAAGCCCTGATTTTAAGCTTCCGTAATTTTGCGCTTGTTATGTGTTAATTGTTGGTAATTAGCTCGGGGCCTGACAAGAATAAGAAGCCCAAGATCACAGTAGTATATTCGAGAAGGGGGAAAAGGTATGGGAACACGTGAAAGGAGAGTTTACTATATAGAGGAAGTTAGTTAGTTAGACAGGCATGCAAATTTCCCATACACACACTGACACTACTATAGAAGTAAGGACGTGGACGGAGCACTATCTCCGGGAGTGCAGTAGTTGTAATAGGTTACCTGTGATTTGAGATTATTGAATATATCAGTTGACAGAGATGAGAATAAATTTGTGAGACAAACATTTGACACACAATTAAGTTTGTTTGCTCAATAAATTCTGAAAAGTCAGGATCCTACCACGTTCAACTAATTTTGTCAGCACTTTGGAAGGAAACCAATTTTCATTTTTTCAACATATTTGGATATTATGCATTTATTTACATCTGGTGCAGTGGCTCTAGGGCAGCCTGTCCTTGTATAACTTTTCTTGTGGTCTTTTTTTCCCCTACAAAATCACATAACCTTGCAATTTGCACAGAGAAAGACCAAAAGAACCGAACATGGTATTAGAGAATGGACGTCTTACTGGCACACACTACACGCATGCTCGAAGGGAAGGCACAAGAATTGGTCACTCGTCCCCCTCACGTGTGTGTGTAAGCGTGTGTCTGTATGTATAAATAAAAACTCACGATAATAGCATTAGAACCTTCTGCATTTCACCATGAGACTCTGAAATGCTCAGCTCGGTATCATTAGCATCTAAAGACCGTTTCTGCTTCCAACTATCCAAGTTGGATATCATCACCATATCGAACATATAATATGATTTTTTGCATAGAAGGTAAATAGAATTAACTAAAATGGGAAAATGTTCATGTCTTTCCGTTTATCGCACTAAGATTGAAATGTAACTAATCGACGTACAACAATTTAAAATTTGAACATCCAACATACCAATTTTGCTCTTTGGTATGCATTTTATTTAAAGGCATTAAAATTTTGTTGAATTACACCACTTTTAGTTGTTATATATATCACTAAAACACAAAACACACACTCACACACATCAATCAATGTCCACACTCAATGCACACTGGAACAAGACCCTACCCTTGATACAAGTACATGATTAGACAATACGTGCGTCTGAAAAAGCCTTTGATTTCGTTCTTGGTTAGAAAGGCTAGTTAAACACCATATGAATAATATAAATGCCTCAATATTTTTTCTACAAAGTTTCAAGTTTAAGGAAACGAATATAATTTAAAGCGATCAGTCACTCAAGAATATCATCTTCTGGGTAAAAATTCAAAACAGGGATGAAACCAACATTGTCGATCAAACATCCAAATGCATTAATACATTTTGAGGTCACATTGATTACAAAAGACACACAAATCATACAAACTACATAAAACATCAAAGCAAAACAAGGAATCCAACTGCATATGGAGTTCAAACCCTGGATCATACCATGTCACTGTTACTACGATCCACTGATCCCCAAGCGAAAACGCTTCTCAAAACATAAGAAGATAGATCCAACTAATGACATTGATGGTAACACACTCCATGCTTTACAGTCTGTAATGCATTGAAGCCACAGAGAGTGGCAAGAAGAGTAAGATTGGGACCTCTGCACCATTGTGCTCTCTCATCCAGTCCAACAAACTGAAGTAGCCTTCATATTGACAATTCTTAAGCAATTAGAAAAGTGATGTTACTTTCTACATCGTATTCCACCATCTTTCTCTGGGCAGCGCTGAATCGTATGAAGCATTTGAAATCCAGATTTACATGTCCCATAACACATCCTTGGAAGAGTTGAATGAGGAGAGTGTGTAAACATATACGGTTACATACCCATTGCTTTACCTTGAAAGTGCGTCGCTTCAGTTCACCTCTGTACAGCAGTTACCACAACTTAAATAATCGGCCAACTTATTAAAAATACTATATAGAAGTTTTATTCATGACAATGGAGCAAAAGATGGAAAGAGGTTTAAATTGTGTCGAGTCCTAAAGCCTTGGCTTTCATCTTCAAGGATCTCAAACAATGAATTGCTTCATCAATAGCATCAATTGAACCTTTACCATTTAAACTCGAGAAGATACTCTGCATAATAGTCAATGTCTCCTGTATTCTTTCTTTCCTTTTCATACCAGACAAGGAAGCTATTGCTTCCGTACTTAGCCAATTGCTTTGGCGACAAGTTGATTCTGTTTCACCAGAGAATTCATCGGTTCTCACAGAGTTTCGAGTCTCCTTATGTAAAGTTGCACCATAAAATCCATCCCAAAGTTTCTGCCTTTTATATGATCCCGAAAAGTTAACCTCTTCACCCGTTTCTTCAACGAACTGTGTACCATTATCAGTCATCGTACTAGGTGAATGGCCAGTGCTTGTTTCTTCATCTTCTTCGGTTATATCACCTTCGCTATCTGAATATAGCAACGCATCCAGTTCTTCCGAGTCTTCACGCATTTCAGACTTATCCACTGTAGCATCCCGAGAGTTATTTTCTCCCTGTTCTTGATTAGTAATTGGCCTCAGAGGATGCAAACTAATCCTGGGATCTCCCTTCGATATATTACTATGATTATAAGTGATATGATGTTTAAGCATTGGACAAGTTCCACACTGGACCGGAGACCTGAATCCAGAACTATAAATCAGGGTTGTTTTGCCACCAGATTGATCAAACACGAGAAATCTCTTCTCAGTAGCGGCAGCTTCAAGTACAGGACTTTCTTTTTGTTTGAAATCAACACTGGCAGCAAGTAACGCTTCCTTGGACGCAGTGTTCAATACAGGATCCAAGGTCTGGTATAAATCCCCGATAGAATGAGGATTCTTCAAAACTGGCTTCATTTTCAGACAGCCAATATCATATGGAAAGCCGGATGAATTCAGATTGTCGGATGACAGAAAATTTGCATGCCGAAGATGAAACAAAGATCTGGAGTCTCTTTCCATTTAAGAGCAATGTGATTCTAGTAAGAAGAAATAATGGTCAGATAATCAAACATAAAATTCCAAAAACAGTATAATGAAAAGACAGACATGGCAAGCTTACCAGTTTAATGAAAAGTACAGATGACAATAGCTTGTATCTTTGAGCCAAACCAGTAACAATAAAACAAACGAGATTAACTTGACTGCGTGGAAAAGAAAATCAATCTACGTAACAGGTTTAAGCAGATGGCGGAAATATTCAGCCTGAAATGGAAACAAAAAGACTTGTTAGTATTTCTTGATATAATTGCACGAAGATGATTTGCCCTTGAAACGAAAGAAGGCTTGATCGTACAAAATGACGTTTTTCACATAATCAAGTGTAAGTTACTAACCTGACAATCTTGGAGGGGTTGGAAGCATGCTATGACTCTAACTATTATGGTGGCACACCCAGCAATTCCATTCTCGTGTTTCAATGCCCGGAATCTCGTCTGGCTAGCTGCTTGGCACACCATAACTACTAATACCCAATAGCTCACTCGAACTTTTTGAAGACCTCTCGGAAATGTTAATAAAAACAAGATTTTTGCTAATTCTATGCTCCAAAGAGTGCCACAGTTCCCACAAGGCTCCAAGTCAAAGATAACAGACAGATTGCCCGACCTAACGGTACTAAATTATCGATATGGAGAATTAAAAAAAAGAAGGCTTGACGCAAAGAAAGGAGAATAAACTAGGACGTGGAGGAAAACAATTCAACTTATCCAGAGTATGTAGCAAGGAATGATGACAAAGTGAGATGAACCCATGGAATCAATAGGTATATAAATGTGTAATATGAAAGTTCAAGGTTGAAAGAGTAAAGGGTGTTGTTTGTTGAATGAAATGATTATAGAATCACACGGCAAAACAAGTTCAAAGAGATAGCTTTTCGAAACACGTCAATGGAGAGACTGAACCAACGCATATTGTTCTTTATGATGATTGTTTGCCAGTGTTACAGACTAAGATAAGAAAGACCTGCGGAGAAGTTTAGAAATTCATTAGACCCACATACCAGTTGCGACAATCAAAACACTTCAGTGCAACACTAAAGCCATACACAATCAATAATAAAATATAAATACACATAGACAGAGAACAAACCAAACCTAAAGAAAAACAAAGAGAGAGGACTGCAATACTATGTCTTTTGCCAGGTTGACAGAGTCATTCGCTGATTATGTTTTCCCAGACGGAAATTTTTCTCTTTTATGGTTGCAATAGATTAGAATATATTTCGTATTAAAATAAAGAAATAGACTAAGCTTCAATGCTTTAGCCCAATAAAACACAAGAAAAAAAAATATATATATATATATATACAAACTTTGATTTAAGATTAATGGGTTTATATAAATGCTTATCTGTATCATATCATAGTTGCTGAATTGTGGGCTCTTCAATTTATAAGTTTTGATTCATTCAGTGGATAGGGATATATTCTTTGGCTAAAGATTAATGGTTTTACATAAATGCTTATCTGTATCATATCATTCTATTCTGAACTCTGATAAATAATTTGACATAAAATATGAAGGCTCAAAAAACATTTTGAAAAAACCTTCCGTAAGTTCAGACAGCACAAATCAAGATTCCTGATGCAAAAGCAAATTCATTTCCACAAAATTCAATAGAACAGATCTGATGACAAACAATTACAGGTTTCAAATCCATCAATCGAACAACACCTCCAATCCCACAACAGCTGATAGCTACATTAACGATAATATTGAAAAAAAATCTTACACAACACAAGAATTAGCCAAAAGCCCAGCACCAGTATGGCTGATCCCCTTCAGATAAGAAAAAGCTCCCAACACGATTTGGAAGAAGTGAGAGAAACTGCAGTCAAGTGGTAAGATGACAACTGAAGAGGGATTGGATTGGGTGCGATGAGAGAGACATGAATAGAAAACTTTATAGACATAAATCTGAAATGAAATGGAAATGAATCTTGTGTGGATGATTCCTCCATTTCATTTCATGTGTAATCGTGCCAAACGTGCGAACAATCATGAATCATGCGGTAGCTTGCTTTTTGTGCGGGCGTGACTTGTGTAATTTTGTGGACCTGTAGGTTGTTGAATCATCAATTATCTGAAAAGCCAAACTGTAAATTTATGTATAAATTAAAATTAATAAGATTTTCATTCTCCAGTGTTTGATTTAACACGTCGGGAGTAATTCCGACTCTTTTTTCAAAAAAAATAACTTATTTACTGTATTTTTAAATTATATTAGGTTATTGCTATGGAGATTTATTAAATTTATTCTTTTAATTACCCTAATTCAATAAAAATTCAATAAGATTTTATGTGTAGCAACTGAACTTTTTTTAACTTTAATAAGTTTTGGGATCAAATTGAAAGGTATTAAAAATTTGAACTTGGTCTAAAACAAACAACATCAAATTTCTGAACTGAATTGCAAAAGAACAAGAATTTCATTCATCGAACTGGAAAACAGATATGTTCATATAACTACGCGAAATTGTATACAACATTCGAATGTACAATTTTGTTCAGATTACTTCAAGACAAGAAATCGGTAATCTGCTTTGTTTCAAAAGTTGTAACTATAATTTCTGTACAACAAAACAGAAGAACTGTAAACAAAGCGGAAGCTATTGTACATGGTAAATGTGAAACCAAGAAAAATTCAGCTCTCGGAAATACAGCAAAAACAAAAACTCAGATCTGGGACGGTCAACGGTCAACTCAGATTTGGGACGGTCAACTCAGATTTGGGACGATTAACAGTCAATTCAGATCTGAGATGGTCAAACAGTCAACTCAGATCTGGGATAGTCAACTCAGCTCTGGACTGGTCAACTCAGCTTTGGACGGTCAACTCAGATTTGGTGGCGTAAATTCAGATTTGGTAAAGAAAACTCGGCCCACGAATTTCAGCAAGCTGCTACACGCGTACAGATCAGATTTCGCAATCGTAACTGCCAATTTAGAGAGATTAATGGCCAATTAAATCACTCAATTTCAATGCCTAAACCGTTACCCTTGAAACAGTCAGATAATGGCCATCAAACCAGGAATTCAATTCTGAAACGGCTGACCTCTTGACTCCCCCCTTCTACACATATAAATACCAGGCCGTACCATCAGATCTTCCTCACTCACTCCGAAAATTTCAGTAAAACGTCAGTAGGCTTCCACGTTGAAATCCTGCACAAGTTGTATCAGATTTCGTATACCAGACAAGAACTTCAGCAGACGGTAAGTGGGCTTTTGCTATGCATATATTCGTTTGAAATACTATATATTATTCATGTTAAACCTTGTTCTGTATTATCGTTCGAGCACTTGTTTCGCATCAGATTTCGTTTCGTGTCAAGTTCATGCTATGATGTATGCCCTGTTTTAGCACTGATGTTTCTGTCGTAATATGGGCTCTCTGAGTTACAAGGAGTAACTATGGCCTCGACCCCTTAAATGAGTAAAAATTAGGGACTAATCAGTAAACCATAGAAACGAAGTAATTATTAGTGCTACCTGTTATGCTATGCTTTGTTTTGTTACATGCTCTGTTCTGTATATGTATATGTACTTGCTATGATCGATGGTGTCCCCCCACTTGCTGAGTGTTTTCTCAAACACTCACCCCTTACTTCTCCACACAGATAAGAACGAGGAACAGGTTGAAGAGGAGGAACAAGAGCTGTTCTGGGGCTGGTGAATTGTTTGGTTAAATGAAATTTTGTTTTTCTTCGCTTCCGCAATTATCTGATTTTCAGTTGTAAAGACAATTATTTGATTATGTAACAGACTGGTTTTTGAGCTATACTATGAGGCTTAGTGTTGTTACAATTTTATCATTGTTTAACATTACCTATGTCATGAGTCTCGGTCTCGATGCGTGACATTTTAGTGGAATCAGAGCTCACCAGGTTCATAATCCGGCTGGGAAACCAAATCTGAAATTTTGCAAGGTTCGGGACAAACTTGCAGATTTTTTCATAAGACCAGTGCTACCCCCTCCGAAAACGGTCCAACGAGCAATACTCACCACTACGTGACATAAGCCGTTTTTTGGCCAAATTCCTTCGTTTAGGCCTCCAAAATCGCGTATTTGTCGTTTATGAAAAGATTTGAAAATTCGATAACTTTTGTACGGAACTTCCGATTTCAGTTCCGTCAACTGTTGTGTAATCCCTATGGTTAGAACTCATGGAATAATCTCACAACTTTCTATTTTTGGAAATTTTTCTCCGATTTTAGGAAACGGTCCCCTCTGTCCCCCATACTCGTGTTGCTGCTGCCCTTTGCATGAAGCAAATTTCCCTTGACAACCAAAGCCACATGATTAGACGTCTTAGAGCCAAACTGGAAACCGAGAGACGAGAGTCAGCTGCTACCAAGGAAGGATTGGAAACTAAGGTATCCAGCCTGGAAAGAGACTTATCCAGAGATGTGATAACCATAGTATATGAAATACGGTGAACCTGTGCCATACAGACATCGATCGTCGTATATCTCAGCTGATTGAGGCTAAGAAAGAGCATAGGACTAACCAATTAGTGTTAAAAGCCTCGCACATGACCATTGTCGGACTTACGGAATAGGCCTTGGTATGTCAAAGAAAATTGAAAGGATGAAGGCAAGAGGCAACAGGCTAGAGAAAGCCATATGAAGTGCCATCATAAGTTGCAAGCTCGCATCCAAGAGGCCGAGGATACGATCCAAGAGCAACACCTTATCATCGAGACCCTGGTAGAGGAGAAGCTAGCCTACTACAAACAATCCAAGGTCTGCAAGAAGACAACGGTGCTCCTACCACATTCGATGATGAATAGGAGGAAGAACCAGAAGAAGACCCGGAAGGAGAAGGGCTTGAGGAAATTCCTATAGGCGAAGGAGTGATTGTTGATGAATAGAAATAAGTTTTACCTTTCGAATAAACTTGTATTCAATTCATCCTTCTATCCAAAATTTGCTTATCCCTTCGTATTATGGTGTTCTCGTTTATTTCGTATTATAAGCATCCATCCTTAGTAAGCTTTCCTATGGCAGAATATGGTAGGAAATCGAAGAACCTACAGTAACAATGGAGGTGAAGAATCCTCCAATTCAAGAGGTGGTCTTAGCAGAGAAGACCTGATGGCAATAGCTACCACAGTTGCCACGACTCTCCAAGGGTTGGTCAACCCCAACAATAACCAAGCTCCTCCTCCTACCCCTCCACCTCGTGGGACTAAGTACTAATATGAGTCCCTTCGCAAGAACAAAGCCCCCACCTTCGATGGGAGCCCTGACTCCAAATTTGCCCAGACTTGAATGAAGAATATTGAAACGCAACTTCGACTACTGGAAGTTCCAGACGCTTTCAAGGTAGATGTTGTAACACCACTCCTCGACGGCAAAGCTGAGAAATGATGGGAAGCAGTCGAGCCAACCATGACTGCAAATGGACAAATCACACTGCAAAGATTTTGGGAAGCATTCTTGAAACAATATTTTCAATGGAAGTCAGAATGCAACGGCTCAGTGAGTTTGAAACTTTCACCCAGACTGCAGACATGTCGGTAGTAGAGTATACATCCAAGTTCAACTCATTGGACACCTATGTCCCAACGATCATGGCGGACAATACTCTAAAGATGCACCGATTCAAGAAGGGTCTGAATTGTCGTATCTAGTCAGCCCTTGCAGTCTACCAAGCCACAAGCTTTGAGGACTTAATGTGAGTTGCAATCCGAGCAGTGACTGACATAAAGAGGGGGGAAGCTGACAACAAGTACAAACGCCCCTCAATGCTCAGACTTCACACGGTGGGCATAAGACCAAGCGGCCAAACCTTAACAACCGCGGATCAGCACCTGCACCGAATAACCAAATGTTGGCACCTCTTGCGGTCATCGGCATAGTGGAGATTGTCGCAAGCAGAGTGGTGCATGCTTTAAGTGTGGAAATTTGGGCCACTGAATTGCGGATTGTCCGGAAAACCAAGGTCCAAAGGTTGGATCGAGCAATGCGGCTCCAATAAAGCCAAAACCCAGAGAGGATAAACCCAATGCTCGTGTGTTTTCAATGACACAAGAAGAAGCCGAAGACGCCAGCGATGTGGTGGCAGGTACCATTTTTATCAACAAGCTGCCTGCTTATGTGTTGTTTGATTGTGGTGCTACGCATTCGTTCATAGTAGGAGGTTTGCTAAAAAGTTAGAGCTAGAGCCTGGAATTCTATGTGAACCGTATAGAGTAGCAACTCCTACCAACACTACCATTGAAACACATAAGATCCATAGGGACTGCGAGATATCCATTAACGATCATTCATTCTCTGCAATCCTGATACAACTCAACATGGTCGAATTCGGTGCCATCGTGGATGGATTGGCTATCTAAGAACCATGCACTGGTAGATTGTCGAGATAAGAGTGTGAAACTTCAAGCCCCTGATCAAGAAGAGCTGATATATTATGTTAAGAACAAGGAGCGAAGGTCCCTAATTTCTGCTTCCCAGGCATGGACAGCCATGAAGTCAGGAGCATAAGTTTTCTGGGCAATGATCCACGAAGTAAAAGAAGGAGACGAACTCAAACTAGAAGACATCCCAGTGGTACAAGAGTTCGCAGATGTGTTTCCAGATGACTTACCTGCACCTACAGAACTCAAGGAGCTCAATGATCAACTACAAAAATTGTTAGACAAAAAGCAGATAAGACCCAGTGTGTCACCTTGGAGAGCTCCAGTGTTATTCGTCAAGAAGAAGGATGGAACTATGAGATTGTGCATCGAATACAGAGAGTTGAACAAGATCACAATCAAGAATAAGTATCCTCTTCCAAGAATTGATGACATCTTTGTTCAAATCAAAGGAGATACAACCTTGTTCAAGTTAGATTTGAGGTCGCGTTATCACCAACTAAAGATCAAGGCTGAGGATGTTCCTAAAACTGCATTTAGAACAAGATATGGTCATTACGAATTCACGGTTATGCCATTTGGTCTAACCAATGCACCAGCGGCCTTCACAAGAGTTCGCAGATGTGTTTCCAGATGACTTACCTGAAAAAGTGACCTGACAGTGAAATTGAGTTCGAAATCAACCTAGTGCCAGGGATGGCCCCAATCTCCAAGACACCCTACCGGATGGCACCTGCAGAACTCAAGGAGCTCAATGATCAACTACAAAAACTGTTAGACAAAAAGCAGATCAGACCCAGTGTGTCACCTTGGAGAGCTCCAGTGTTATTCGTCAAGAAGAAGGATGGAACTATGAGATTGTGCATCGAATACAGAGAGTTGAACAAGATCACAATCAAGAATAAGTATCCTCTTCCAAGAATTGATGACATCTTTGTTCAACTGAAAGGTGCTACAACCTTGTTCAAGTTAGATTTGAGGTCGCGTTATCACCAACTAAAGATCAAGGCTGAGGATGTTCCTAAAACTTCATTTAGAACAAGATATGGTCATTACGAATTCACGGTTATGCCATTTGGTATAACCAATGCACCAGCGGCCTTCATGGACCTCATGAACCGTGTATTCAAACCATTCCTCGACAAATTTGTGGTAGTGTTCATAGACGATATACTCGTATATTCATCAAGTGAAGAAGACACAAGGAACATCTTCGATGTACCCTTCAAACCCTGAGGGAGAAACAACTGTATGCCAAGTTCAAGAAGTGTGAATTCTGGTTGAAAAGTGTGGAATTCTTAGGCCATATAATTTTTGAAGCAGGAGTATCAGGATCCAAAGAAGGTAAAAGCCATCATGGACTGGCCTATACCTAAGACACTAACAGAAGTTAGAAGCTTCTTGGGATTGGCTGGCTATTATCATAAGTTCATAGAAGGCTTCTCTTCAATAGCCATACTGCTTACTAGACTCACCCAGAAGAACTCCAAGTTCAACTGGAACGAAGAATGTGAGGAAAGTTTCGAAACTCTGAAGACAAAGCTTGCATCTGCCCCTGTTCTAACGCTAACCGTAGGGGACAAAAGCTTTACTATCTACAGCGATGCATCTAAAGGAGGACTAGGGTGTGTACTCATGCAAGATGGCAGAGTAATTGCTTAGGCCTCAAGACAACTAAAGACGCATGAACACAATTCTCCAACCCATGATCTAGATCTAGATGCGGTGGTTTTTGTTCTAAAGATTTGGCGACACTATCTTTACGGGGAAAAATGTGAAGTATTCACCGACCATCAGAGCCTCAAGTATATATTCACTCAGAAATAATTGAATCTGAGACAAAGACGATGGCTCGAGCTTTTAAAAGACTACGACTTGACAATAAACTACCACCCAGGAAAGGCAAATAAGGTAGCCGATGCGTTAAGTCGGAAGAACATGAACAAGGTGATACTATCCACAGTCTCAGCCCAACCATGACTCAAGTAATTGGTCAAGATCAATCAGGATCGAGACCCTTCTCAGACCCAACTTAAGGACCAAATCAAGCAAGGTAAGGTGTCGGAGTTTCGAGTAGATCAAAAGGGAATCATTTGGATGAACGGAAGATTATGTGTGCCCGACGTTGATAACCTCCGTCAAGAAGTGATGTCTGAAGCACATAAATCTATGTTCTCAAACCACCCAGGAAGTACAAAGATGTATAGAGATTTGAAAAAACACTTCTGGTGGAATGGGATAAAAAGAGATGTTGCTGATTTTGTTGCTAGGTTCCATGTATGTCAACAAGTTAAGGAAGAACATCAAAGACCTGGAGGATTATTGCAACCGCTGGAAATTCCAGAGTGGAAGTGGGAAAACATATCTATGGACTTCGTAGTAGGTCTGCCCAAAACAAGATTTGGCCATGATGGAATATGGGTAATCGTGGATAGGTTACAAAGTCTGCACACTTTCCGCCTGTCCGTATGAACTACGGCTTGGATAAGCTCGCTGCCTTGTACATGGACAACATTGTCAGACTACATGGAGTTCCAACCAGCATTCTGTCAGATAGGGACCCAAGATTCGTATCTCGTTTCTGGAAGAGCTTCCAAGAAGCCATGGGAAGTAAGGTCACCCTCAGTACGGCGTATCACGCACAGACAGATGGCCAAACTGAGAGAACCATCCAGACCCTAGAAGACATGCTACGGACTTGCACCCTAGACTTTGGTAGTAACTGGAGCGAGCATCTACCTCTAATAGAGTTCGCATACAACAATAGCTACCACAGCAGCATAGGAATGGCACCATATGAGGCCCTCTATGGATGGAAATGTCGATCGCCGCTGTATTGGGATGAGGTTGGGGAAAAGGCCATCACAGGACCTGAACTTGTCCAGGAGACAGTGAAAAAGGTAGTCATCATAAAGGATAGACTGAAGGCAACCCAGGATCGACAGAAAATCTGGACAGACTTAAAGAGAAGACCCTTGGCCTTCGAGGTAGGCGAAAAAGTATATCTCAAGGTTTCTCCAATGAAAGTGGTAGTCTGATTTGATAAGTTCGGAAAGCTAAATCCCCGGTATGTCGATGTTGGGGATCCGGATCCGCCCCCCGGCTAGGCAGCGGAAGAACAATAGAATGAAAACTGGGAGACGATCAATACGAAAAATCAAACAATTCAATATCGTCATACATAGGGCGTTTAGAATCGCTACCTTGCTGGCACTTGTGCCTGGCTCCAACCGGTATTACAAGAATCCGGCTCTTCTCGGTAGATTGCGGTAGTTTACGCCAATCCGGTCCACGACCAGATCCGAGACTCCTTCGTCAGGCTGCACTAGAAGC
>KV016722.1:22443-49188 GCA_001598015.1 Dorcoceras hygrometricum
TTTTTGGGCCTAAAATTGTTTTAAACCCAATTTGATACAATTAAAATTAGTAAAATGTGATTTTAATTATGAAATATGATTTTGTGATAAAATATGATTTTGTTGATTAAAATTGTTTTATTTGCAAAATACGATTTTATTATAAAATACGATTTCGTAATTAGAATATGATTTTACAATAAATAATTAGATTATTTAATTATGCATGTTAATTAGATTAATTGCATAATTGGGGTGATCGAGAGGCGTGCCCAATGTGTTTGGTGTATGCAATAGGTTTTATTTGATTTCGGTTTTTTAATATATTTGATTATCATTTAAAGTGGGCCTGTTTGTGGCCCGTTCCCACCCCTTGATAAATGTATCCCTTATCTGTCATAGCAATTTAAATGTAAATTACTAGATTTAGTGGGAGGACATCCGAAGACGGTGGAGATGAACTTGACCGAAGATCTGTAAAACCGGAAAGCATTGTAATAGGATTGCATTGCATATTGCATTACCCCTAGGATTGGACCCAGGTCCGTGGCTGGCAACCACGGACCGCATAGCTCTCGCGATCGATCATCCCAATATTTACTTTATATATGTTGATATATAGTTTAATTGAATCCGCATGTTTGCATGTTTTAAATTAGATTTAAATATGCATGAGACCAAAATGTTTTTCAAAATAAAATTCCTCGTTTTAAATATGATTTAAAACTTATATCAAGATAAAAGTTTATTCGATAAACTAAAGGGTATTTAAAATTGTTTAAATTAACCCTACCTTCCATCAACAATGGGTGTACGTCGATGCTACCCGTATACATGGCCCGGCTCATATTATTGAGGGGGTCATGTATGCCGGAAAGCTGTCCACGCCATTGACAATTGTTGTGAGTTCGGTTGGAACTCCCTTTAACATTGGCTCATATTATTGGGGACGTTAAGGGGACCGTCCTTCACGACTCAACATTGATGGGTCATCTTGACACGTGATAGTAAACGGCGTCATATTATTGGGCCCTTACTGGACGTGAGGTGAATACATGGGGGTTGCAATCGGAAACTACCTTTTGGGGTCATGGATGGCTGATATTATTCGGGTCCATGGTCGCTTGATTGGGCTCCGTGTACCCACTAAAGAAACCTGTTTTCTCTATTTAATTAGAGGGTGATGAAATCGTTAAAATAGTGAGAGGGTAATTCATAAAACTTAATGACCATGTTTTATGTCTTAGCGTTTATTTCATATATAGTTAGTAATCCATGTCTGTTTTCTTTTCAGTATAACTGCTTTATAAAATGGTTTCGATGAAAAACCCGCTCGCTGCTATACTGGATAGCAACAGCTTCACCGGTCTGAACTACCAAGACTGGCTCCGGAACCTCAATCTTGTATTGGCTTCGGAGAAGCTCCTCTATACGATAGAGAAGTGCCCTCCGGAGGAAACCCCTGCCAATATCAGCCCTGAGGAGCTGATTACGCTTAACCAATGCCGTGACGACGAGGTTAAAGCTCGATGTTATGTGATGGCATCGATGTCCAATGAAATGCAACGACGCTTTGAGAAGACAAAGTATGCCTCTGCCATACTCTTTCATCTCAAGGAACTGTACGGGGAGAACTCTCGACATGAGAGGTTCACGGCTGTCAAGGAGCTGATGACGAGCCGCATGCACGATGGAACTTCGGTCCGCGAGCATGGGGTTCGTATGATTGGGCTCGTTGAAAAGCTGTCGGGCCTTGATATCGCACTTCCACACGAGCTGTCTGTGGATGTACTTCTCCTCTCGCTACCCGTTTGAAATAAATATGTCTCTTAATTCAACTTCTTGGGTACTTGATACCGGATGTGGATCTCATATCTGCAATGATTTGCAGGTGATGACAATAAGTCGACGTCTTAGAGAGGGTGAGACCCACTTGAGGCTTGGCAATGGAGCAAGAGTTGCTGCAGTAGCTATAGGAGATATTAGTTTATTTCTGTCTTCAAATTTTAAGTGGTTGTTACGAGATGTTTTTATTTGTTCCTGAATTAATTAAAAACATTATTTCTATTCCTATGCTTGATAGAGATGGATATTCTTGTATGTTTGCTAATTCGATTTGCAATATTTACAAGAATGAATGTTTAATTGGGGAACGCGAAAACGATCTATACACCTTAAAGTTAAAAGACGTTCTAACTCGCGATGTCGAAACACACACAACAACGATTAAACGGAAACGCGATAACTTAAACCCAGCACAACTTTGGCACGCTAGGCTAGGTCACATTTCCCTAAGCAGGATGAACAAGCTGGTTAGGAGTGACTTGTTTGATCTGTCAAACATCAACTCCCTACCGACTTGTGAATCTTGTCTTAAAGAAAAGATGACCAAGCAACCCTTCAAGGGCAAGGGTGAGCGTGCCCAAGGCCTATTGGATTTGATCCATACTGATGTGTGCGGCCCGTTTAGTATTGGTACTAAATACGGTCACACATACTTCATCACCTTTACCGATGATTACTCTAGGTATGGGTACTTGTACTTGATGAAGTACAAGTCTGAATCCTTTGAAAGGTTCAAAGAATTCAAGGCTGAAGTATAAAATCAATTAGGCAAAAGTATTAAGGCACTTCGATCTGATCGAGGTGGTGAATACTTAAGTGCTGAATTTCAAGACTATCTGAAAGAGAATGGGATTCTCTCACAGTGGACCCCTCCTGCCACACCACAGCTTAATGGTGTAGCGGAGCGTCGTAATCGAACCTTGTTGGACATGGTTCGATCTATGATGAGCTTCACTGAACTTCCTACCTCGTTTTGGGGCTATGCGCTCGAAACGGCGGTAATGTTGTTGAACAATGTCCACACCAAGGCAGTGGATAAGACTCCGTATGAGATATGGATGGGCAAACCACCCAGGTACTCATTTATGAGGATTTGGGGATGTCCTGCTTACGTGAAGCAGACAGTGGTAGATAAGCTGGATACGAGATCCAGCTTATGCTACTTCATTGGGTATCCAAAGAATTCCATTGGATACTACTTCTACTATCCGAGCGAAACAAAAGTGTTTGTTTCTAGGAATGCCACCTTTATGGAAAGGGAATTTCTACTTGATAGAAAGGGCAAAATAGTAGAACTCGAAGAGGTTCGAGAATCAACTGAAGTACCAGATGAGTCTCCTGCACCTACAGAGCCAGCACCAGAAATGGTCGCATCTAGGAGGTCCGAAAGGATTCCTAGAGCTCCTGAGAGATATGGTTTTCTCCTTGAAGATGATCAAGGTGATCAAGTTGTTGGATCTGATCCAAGAACTTTCAAGGAGGCAATTTCCGATGCTGATTCTAATTTGTGGCTTGAAGCAATGCAGTCTGAGTTTGACTCAATGCATGCTAACAAAGTTTGGACTCTCATTAACCCTCCCAAAGGAATTGTTCCTATTGGGTGTAAATGGGTATACAAGAGGAAACTTGGGCCTGATGGTAAGGTAATGACCTACAAGGCACGACTGGTCGCGAAAGGTTACACTCAAAGGCAAGGTGTTGACTATGATGAAACCTTCTCGCCAGTCGCAATGTTCAAGTCAATTAGAATCTTGTTAGCCATAGCCGCATGGTACGACTATGAGATATGGCAAATGGATGTGAAAACTGCGTTCCTTAATGGGAACATTAAGGAAGAGATCTATATGACGCAGCCTGAGGGTTTCACATCTGTTGGAAGCGAGCATAAGGTATGCAAGCTTCAGAGATCGATCTACGGTCTCAAACAAGCATTGCGGAGTTGGAACCTGAGATTCGATGAAACAATTAAGGAATTTGGTTTCATCAAGAATCCCGAGGAGCCATGTGTCTATAAAAAGGTAGTTAAAAGCGCTGTGACATTCCTCGTACTTTATGTTGATGACATTCTACTCATTGGGAATGATGTAGGAATGCTGCAGTCAACTAAAGTATGGTTGTCTAGTAGATTTTCGATGAAGGACATGGGTGAAGCATCCTATATTCTCGGAATACAGATCTATCGGGATAGATCTAAACGGATGCTCAGACTCACCCAAGCTACCTACATCGATACCATACTTAAGAGGTTCTCTATGAAAGAGTCCAAGAGAGGACACCTACCTATGTGCCACGGGGTCACTCTATCTAAGTCTATGTGTCCAAAGACTGATGTGGAGATAGAGAGTATGGCACGTGTGCCATATGCCTCGGCAATAGGTAGTATTATGTATGGCATGATCTCGACTAGACCGGATGTCGCATATGCTCTGAGTGTCACGAGCCGCTACCAGGCCAACCCCGTCCAATTGCATTGGAAGGCCGTGAAGGATATTCTTAAGTACTTGCGAAGGACTAAGAATATGTTCATGGTCTATGGGGGTGGTGAACTGAAACTGGAAGGCTACACTGATTCTAGCTTCCAGTGTGACGTGGATGATTCGAAATCAACCTCTGGATTTGTATTCAGGCTCAATGGTGGTGCTGTCTCTTGGAAGAGTTCCAAGCAAGACACCATCGCAGATTCAACCACTGAGGCTGAGTACATCGCAGCATCAGCTGCTGCTAAGGAGGCGGTTTGTATAAGGAATTTCGTCCAAGAGTTGGGCGTCATTCCTAATGGAGTTGGTCCAGTCCCGGTGTACTGCGACAACACGGGTGCCGTTGCGCAAGCAAAGGAGCCTAGGTCTCACCAAAGATCCAAACACATACTGAGGAAATACCACATAATCCGGGATATTGTGGCTAGAGGTGACATAGCAGTTGAGAGAGTCGCCTCCGCGGACAACATTGCTGATCCACTTACGAAGACCTTGCCAGGACCGTTGTTTGAAAAACATCACGAAACAATGGGACTGCGTCTGATGAGTAGTTGGCTTTAGGGCAAGTGGGATATTGTTAGAGTAGATGCCCAACTAGCCAACTTGTGGCGTGTGGGTTTATAGACTCTTGTATATGACAGTCTTTATATATGATATTCGCATTTATCCATATGGCATTCTTTACTTTCATTGTGTGTATAATGATTTACAATTGCGTTGAGTAAAGACCTAGAATGCACTAAAGTGTATGTTAGATGTGATAGTGGGTATGAAGGCTATCATGAAACACATCTAATAGTCACTGTGTATTCTGAACATGTTCCTAGTCGATTGGGCCGTAAAAATGAGGATAAGGCCGCCCGAGTTCGAGACTAGTATCTGCGATGCGAAGTACCATGTTTCATTGGTAGGGAACATTGTGATGTTCTGAGCATGCAGATAGATAGTGACCTGGTGATCTACCGAACTATCCTCCTTCGGACTTTCCAAGTGGTTACTATTTGTCGAGTGGATAAGTCCGAGGTCTTGGTTGTACTGATTAGTACTCACGACTCGAAACGTCATTGAGACTCTACATGATAGGCGTCTCACTTTGACACGTTTGCCGACTCACTTGAGGTCATAAGGCGTCGGGATTGGGTGAGACCCCGATGCATGTAGGAGTCGATGCATCGTTGTCGAGGATTCACCGCTCGCAGACATGCGTGGATATCCTATGCTATCTGAGGGGATAATAGTGTATAAATCTCTGGCCAGAGTACTAGAAGTGTTTTAGATAAATGTGTTTACCTAGTTACACTTGCGATGTCACTATTCGATCTCCAAGATGTATGCATAGCTATCGGATCTATAGCGACTCTAGATTTACCAATGGTCGTTGATCTGATCGGGATATATGGATTGAAAGGACCGTACTGTACGCTAACCACGACCAACTGGTTCTTGCAGGCACTATCAGTGATACCTAGGGGATCATGGGGCGATGTTTCTTGACGCTTTACCATGATCCGAGGGACATGTCCGGAATTGTGATTCCGGAGCCACAATGGTTGTGGGCCCACGGCTAGCTGTATCCCTGAACCATTGATGGTCACACAAGTACTGGATTCGAGATTCCCACACGGATACTCAGCTCAATGTGTTGAGCATGAGAAGAGGATTTTGGGGAGTGCGACTTCCTAAAAGTCAACTCGGGTCAAATCGAGATTTCCCGACGTTGAGGGGCAAAACGGTCATTTTGCACTGGGGTTCTGAAAAATGGTTTTTCAGATCATAGTGTTCAGTTTTGGAAATTGAATCGATCGGTCCGATCTGATCAGCGATCGGAGTTACGATGAAGTCTCGGTGGTGGAGATGAACTGAATGTTCATCCGTTGGACCTGGGCCCGTTGGGCCGGTCCAAGTCCAACACTTAAGTCTTTTTAATTAGACTTAACTTCAATCATAACACACAAGACAACATTATTAACCATAACCCTAATCAATAGCCGCCCCTCCTCTCTCTCAAAGAGCCGGCGGCGGCGGCGACCCCCTCCTCTCTCTCAAAGAGCCGCCGCCGCCGCCGCCGCTTCGCCGGAATTTGTTCCGGCCAAATTTGACGAGGAGAATCCGTCCGCGCAGATCTCGTCAGCTCTTCTAGTGCAGGCTGATGAAGGAATCTAGTCTCCGGTCGTGGACCTGATTGGCGTTAACTACCGCAGTCTACCGTGAAGTGCCGTTTTCTTTACGAAACCGGTCGGAGCCAGGCACGAGTTGCCAGCAAGGTAGTGTTTTGAAACACCCTATGAATGTCATATTGTATATTGTTTATCGTATTGATCGTCTCCCGGACATGATTTTTCTGTTCTTCCGCTGCCTCGCCGGGGGGCGTGATCCGGATCCCAACACTCTCAAGCTCCTCGAATAAACTAGGATGTCATCTATGAAAACGATCACGAACCGATCGATGTACTCGCTAAAGACGCGATTCATCAAATCCATGAAAACAGCTGGGGAATTCTTCAACCCAAACGGCATGACTAGAAACTCATAATGCCCATATCGAGTCCGGAAAGCTGTCTTCGCCACATCAGCGTCTCTAACCGCAACTGGTGATAACCAAAGCGCAAATCAATCTTCGAGTATACGACCGATCCTTACAACTGATCGAACAAGTCATCAATCCTCGGCAAAGGATACTTGTTCTTCACCGTCGCTTTATTCAACTGTCGGCACATCCTCATAGACCCATCCTTCTTCTTCACGAAAAGAATCGGATCTCCCCAAGGAGACATACTCGGTCTGATGAAGCCTTTCTCCAAGAGATCTCTAAACTAATCCTTCAGCTCTTTCAACTCTGCTGGCGCCAACCGGTAAGGAGCTCTAGAAATCGGGGCGGTACCAGGCACCAATTCGATACTGAAGTCGATCTCACGCCTCGGAGGGAATCCAGGAATCTCATCTGGAAACACGTCGGGAAACTCTCGGACGATCGGAATGTCACTCAACTCAAATCGGGGCTCTTGGGAAGCGTCAAGCGCATAAATCATAAATCCAGCATTATCCAGCGATAGCAGGCTAAACATCTCCATGGTGGACACCAGTGGAATCTTCGAGCGTGAATCAGCACCGTAGAACTCCCACTTCTCACCCGAATCAGGGCGAAATCTCACCACACCATGAAAGCAGTCAACAGTAGCCTTATAGCTAGACAATACATCCATTCCCAAGATGCAATCAAAATCTCTGATTCCCAAAACAATCAGATTGGCCACCAAAACATGCTCATCAAATCGAAGCACACCATCCAACACCACTTCACGGGACCACAGATTCACACCAGCAGGAGTAGACACGGAAACAACATCACCCAATGGGGAAGAACTCAACCCATGCTCACAAAAAAACATCTCAGAAATAAAAGAGTGTGATGCTCCAGTGTCAAATAAAACTCTCGCAGGAAAATCAAAGATAAAGCATGTACCTGCGATCATCATACCAGGCGCCTCCTCAGCCTGCTCTCTCGTCAAAGCGTTCGCCTGAGCCTGCTGTGGAATCTGGGACTGAGGTCTCGAAGGTACTCCAAACCTAGAAGGCTCACGGGGTTGGAATCCAGATCGCTGGGTAGGGGCAGGAAACTGTGGTCTCTGAGAAGAACCACCAGCTGATCCCTGCTGCGAAGGAACTGAAGACTGACCCCTCAACAAAGGACATACTCTCTGAAAATGTCCGGGCTGTCCACAGTTATGGCAAAACCCCTGAACTCCACGACACTGCGAAGTCGGATGCCTTCCTCCGCACTGTCCACAAGACATGCTGCCTGAACCACTGCCAGAACCACTGCCAGAACCAGAACTCGCTGAACCAGAGGAACTCAAATTCGCCTTCTTCTTGAACTGTTTCCCTCAAGGTCGAAACCTCTGGCGATTCGACTGTTGCTGCGACCTTTGAGGAGAATAAAAAGATTGTGACGCATCCTGAACAGGCTGATAGGTGTGTCCAGTAGTCGGCTGAATCGGAGCCTCAACCTCCAACAAACTCTCCTCAATATCCACCGCTCGATTCACTGCATCAATATAGGTCGCAGGGGATCCAGACAAAACCATCCGGTACAGATCAGGCCTCAATACCTTCAGAAATTTGTTCCTCTTAGTCCTCTCCTGGTTGGCAACGTGTGGCACATAAACCAAAAGTGCAGAAAACTGTCGAGCATACTCAGCCACTCGCATGCTACCATGCTTCAAATTGTCAAACTCCTGCTCCCGACTGTTATAGAGGAATCTGGGGTATACTCCTATATGAACGCCTCACAGAAGTTCTCCCAGGTGATCACAGCCCCACTATCACGAAGGATACGAGAAGTACCTCTCCACCAACGCTGTGCATTGTCTCTCAGCTGCAACACCGCGCACCACCCTCGACTGCAGAAAACGTCGGAGGGTGGGTTCGTCCGCTGAAACCTATCTAGGACCAACTCCATCTCCTATCTGTCTAGTAACGTTCTCAACCTGATGAACATCATCATCACTACCTGCCCTAGACTCCTCCTCGGTACGTCTAGTCGCCCTACCTCTTCCTCTCCTCGGCGGCATCTAAACAAATCTAGAGGTAAGATCTCACAGCAGATATATCACATAGACAGATAAAAGATCACATAAGTCACAGAGTCAATCAAACTCAAATCAAAACTCTGTGCCTAGACTCGAGTGTGATCAAAGAAAATCGAGCTTATCCCAGTTTAAGCTCTGATACAAAAAATGTCAGGCCCCGTGCTAATCACACAAGATTACAGCATAATTAAGCACATAATCACGGAAGCGTAAAATCGGGCTTAAAAATTTTCGAAATAATATGGGCCTGAACTCAAAACATACATTCAAAATAACAATACTCAAAATATGAGTTAACTCAAACTCATACAATACAGGTAACAACAAATATCAATCATCAACGATCCCCCAAAATACATAAAGACGCAGGGCATCCCCTAGTTCGATGCATAATAAAAATAGACTGGGACTCAAGGAAACGGGGATCGAACAGCTGGCACTCCACTCTGTCCAGCTTGGTTACCTGAAGATCCTGCAAATGGGTAACACAGACCCAAACAACACAAAAGCAGGAAAACAAATACGAGGTCAAGCCTCAGTACGAAGAGCTATCAAAACAGCTAATCATGCAACATGCTATAATCAATGCCATGAAATGCATGAGGGCTATCAAAGGTCGGATAGCTAGGCCAGTGAATCAACTGGAAAATCATCTCAATCGAGCCTCTATACCACGCACGGTGTATCAACCGGGGAAATCATCGGTCCGTGATCTTCAGAGCCCGTCAGCCCATCACAGCTCGGTGGTATTCAGACACAACCAATCAGTCGGTCACCACTCCGATGATAGCATTGGACTTTTCAGGCACGACACATCTGTCGGCCAGTCACAACGTGGCTCTCAATCAGGTCATCAATCAATCTGTCAATCTGGCTCAAGATGTATGCATGTATGCCAAGTCAATATTCAATTCACAATGCATACGATTCAATATTTCAGGACAGAATACAAAACTCAAACAATTTAACAAACTGAGTCACGTAAACCACAGAATCACATCAGCAGATTTAATAACATCAATCACAGCCATGTCTACGCTCAAAGCTGTTAAATCTGCTCAATTCGTACCTTCAACGGCTGATTTCTACCTCAACAGATTTACAAAGGCAGGGCACAAACAACTGAAGCAAGTCTGCTTCCTTGTGCTACGGCAATCACGGCAGGATGCACCTAGAGCCTCAAATCCAGAAGCTGAAACCAGCGGAAGAACTATCTATTTCCACTGTACGAAGAAACCAGCAACTGCGGGATCCTCTCAAAGGTCGTTATACAGCCTCAACTGGGTAACAATCGGAAGGCAACTCACAAGGAAATCTAGTGCCACCAAAATCACTCAAAACCACGGTGGAGAACGACGGAAATCGACGGGAAAATAGTTACGGTGAACAGTAGCTAGAACGAGGGTTGGAATTGGAGATAAGAAATATCGGGTTCAGAATAATTCTAAGTGTCGATCAACACATATCTATATATCTCTCAATCCAACAGCTGCTGTTCTCAACTAATCAACAGACATCGAAACAGTAGGTATCTTACAACAGACACCAGCGGTTGCTCACAATAGAAATCAGCTCTTCCTCTCAACGAAACCAGCAACAACCATCAGACGTTGTATTCTCAAAAGAGCATCAAAACAAAGCCGCATCAACTAATCAAAAAGATGCCGTAGCGCTACAACAGCCGACAACAGATTCCTTTCAAAACAACCAACAGCTGGTCCCGCTAAACAAATCAACGACGTCGTAAGGGATACGTCACCATTGCTGCCAACAGCTGAAAATAAGCGTTACACTCAAAACGCTGCGTTTCAACTTAACAAAACGACGTCGCCTCTCCAACAGCAGCTGGTTACTCAAACCATCGGCTGGTCACCAACTAAATCAAATTCCTCGCAACGTAACAGCTGATAGCGCTACAATCAGCAGTCAACACTAAAAGGTTGACCAACACGTGTCACGTTCTCATCAATCCTCGCACCCACGCCTCAGTTTCCAGTAGATTCCTCTTCAAGCGCTACTGCTGGTTTAGCGAAACGACAACATATCATCACTCGCTACAGTACCGTTGACTTGCGTTGACGTCTGAAATTCGCTACGTCTGATTTTTACGAAACGTCGGCGTATTAATCCCGTGCCATCAACGACTGATCAGACTTCATCAACTAGCGCTACAGCTGAACACTAACGCCTGAATTATTACTGGAATCAGATTTATCTCGTAAAACCCTCAAATCTACGCGACAAATCCCAAATCAATTTTGATTAATCACAAATCTAAAATTTGATTCCTCACATGCATGACCTTAAAACATTGCTTCATACATTTCATATCATACATACGTCATAAACATAACATAAGGACATGACATACATAACATGAAAAACGTATGAGTCGTATCGGTAGATGTGAGCGGGCGTGTGACTGATCAGTCTAAATAACCAACGTACGTAGCGGTGTGGTTCACCCGACCTCAAGCCGGGACCCGTATATGTCACACCTCTATGCTTACCACTTCACCATGATGTCAACAAATGGATCCATAGGCTCATAATCATACATTAAAACAGGGGATCCCAGGACCCGGCTACCCGGCTAGCTCCCATCATTAAACTTTGTCACATCACTTCAATCGCTCGGGTTTTAACTTTAAAGATACATGCCTGATCGTTTCATAAACCTCATGATGTTTACATTTCTTGAAATCATGCAATTTAAAAGCTTAGCCTGATGATGTATATTTAATTCCTTTCCTTTAAAATATTCTTAGCTTAATCGGTGCAACGAATGTTCACCACTTTTTACAGTTTTTGCCTAATTTCTTTAAATTTTGATTTCTTAAAATCAAAGCTATTTGTGACTAATCAATTTTGACTCCTTAAAATCAATTTTGACTTATTAAAATCGATTTTGACTTTAGAAATCAATTTTGACCACAAAAGCCGATTTTGACCAAAGGATCGATTTTGACCAAATTAAATTTCCAAAATTCGATTTTGACTCGATTAAAATTCCAAAGGTCCTAATTTTGACTTAAAACTTAAAAATGAACATAACATTAAAATTTTGACTCAATTCCTAACATCTGGCTATTTTCTTTAAAATTGGACCTTTGACTTAAATTTAAAATAACAGGTCCGTAATTAAAATAACTTGGACCTATTTTAAAACATTTGACTCGAGACTCGAAGAACCGATCCGGTCCAACCAAACCAGCCAAAACCGATTCACTTAGACCGAACCAATTCTCCAACAGTTCTACAGTTCTCACTTATACTTATTAGCAACTAAGGCAACAAGTTCCTAGCAGTGCTCTATCTAGCATGCAATCCGAAAACACCAAGATAGCACACAATAGGTACGGAAATCTAAAACGGAATACCTTTAAGTAAAGTCGTGTCGGGATCCGCAGCCTCTACCTGCATCACGAAAACACGACCAGTAGTCTGTCTCCTCTTAGGGCAGTCCCTAGAAATATTCCCTGGCTCCTTGCAGTGAAAGCACTTGCCACTCCCTGCATGCAAGGTCCTGAATGCTGCTTATGGCACTCCTTGCAGACTGGAAACCCTCCAGGTCTAGGGGCGCTGGCGCCCCCTGCTACTGTGGCATCTGCTGGCCCAGCTGTCTCTGCTGCTGCTGCCCCTGAGGAATTGGGCCCTTAGGAGGCCCCTGATATGGTCTCTTCGCTGGTGGCTGCGACGACTGGCCACTGTGTTAGAGTAGGCGCCCAACTAGCCAACTTGTGGCGTGTGGGTTCTTGTTGACTCTATGTAAAACGATCTTTATTTATGAAATTCTTATTCTTTTATGGTATTCTTTATCGTCATTATTTTATAATGTTAACAATTATGTTGGATAAAGACCTGGAATGCACTATAGTGTATGTTAGATGTGATAGTGTATATGATGGCTATCATGAAACACATCTAATAGTCACTGTGTATTCTAAACTCGTTCCTAGTCGATTGGGCCGTCAAAATGAGGATAAGGCCGCCCGAGTTTGAGACTAGCATCTGCGATGTGAAGTACCACGTTTCATTGGTAAGGAACATTTTGATGTTCTGAGCATGTAGATGGATAGTGACATGGTGATCTATCGAACTACCCTCGTACGGACTTTCCAAGTGGTTACCATTTGTCGAGTGGATTAAGTCCGAGGTCTTGGTTGTACAGATTAGCCCTTATTACTCGAAACGTCATTGAGACTCTACATGATAGGTGTAACGCCCCAAAATCCATAGGACCACAATTCTTAGTCCTTTTAATTCAAGGACCCATTTCTAATTTCGAATTTTAGCTTAACCATTTAATTGCTAGCTGATTTCTTATTTTCAGATTCTAAACACGGTGCAGAGGTCTGGTCAGCTTTTACCTGAGCACCAGCTGAGTAATTTTCAGAAGTCGAAAATAAAATGATTTTTCGGATGGGAGAATGGTTCTTTTTAAATGAGAATATTGCTTTGACAAATTCAAATAGTGATAGGGGACTTTTAACAAATTTTGAGAAGTAGGTGTGGAACACCATGCCTACTCGAGTGTTTTTCCCCTGTTACAAGTCAGTACGCCATGAAAGCATATGTATTGTTCTCTTTCAGCTTTGTGATTGCTTGCCTGAGTTATGTTCAAATTCAGCCATTGTTCATGTTTCTGCTGATTTGGAATATGTTTAATGTTGTTCACAGTGGGTTTATGTTTGAAAATCAAAATGTATTTTATGAAGTTGTTGATGTTGGTTTTTAAACCACTGAGCATTCCAGTTCCAGTTCATTGTAAAATTTCAAAGTTCTTCTTCTTTTGGTGAATGGTAACATCGGAATTTGACGATATGTAATCGGAGTTGCTAATTGAATCAGAAGTTAAGTCTGGTTTGATAGGCAACAGCTGATAGCGCAGTCGTCGTTTTGATGTGGCAACACCAAGTTCTTATTCAGATTTTGTTTCCTATGTCAGTGATTGAATTTCATATTTAAATTTAGCAGTTACATTTCAGCTGTTGCATTTGTTCGTAACCAGCTGTTGAATTTGTTCGTAACCAGCTGTTGCGTTAGTTGTAGTCAGCTGTTCACTGTTCATATGATATTTCCTTAGCGTCAGCTGTTCACTGTTCATATGATATTTCCTTAGCGTCAGCTGTTCACTGTTCATATGATATTTCCTTAGCGTCAGCTGTTCACTGTTCATATGATATTTTCTTAGCGTCAGCTGTTTGTTCAACCGATGTTCCGTTGACATCTGTTTGACCAAACCAAAGTCTGTTGTTTCTTTCCAACGTCTGATTTCTCTAATCAGCTAAATGCTCAGTGAGTAAAATGTTATTTTATAGAAATTTGAGTTTAAAATGAAGTGAACCCCGATGTCAAGATTTGATTTTCACCCAGATGTTGTTTAAAGGAAGAAAATTTTAGATTTCATGATTTATGGCAAAGATAACAGACGGTCAATATGGGAAGGGTGAGCAACAGTCGAGAGTGTCGGTTGCCCCTTCATATTGGGCGAGTTTCTCCAATAGAACTGATATCAGTAGTCATTTGATCAAGTGCAACGGGACCTAAGGAGAGTTTCTGAGCCATAAGTCAAAAATAAAGGAAATGTTGGGATCTGAGTTACTCCCAAAATTGAATGTTTACGAAGAGCTATGTTTAAATGTCTTCCTTTAAACTATGTTACTGTATGTATTGCACCTGCCTGCATGTTGTGCTCTTGTTACTCTCAATTTTGCTTGCTGAGCCCCTAGGCTCACTAGCTTTCTTGGTGCAGGTGAGTCGGTTCCGGGGCAAACGGGAGGAGGAATCTGAATCAGCTTTGGTGTGTGGGTGTTTATCAATGGCCGGCGATTCCGCGATGTTCATTTCGTTGCTGTTGTTTTTGATCTTTTGTTAAATTGTATTAAGATCCATTACAACAATTATGAATTCAAATAGAGTTCTAGTAGTTGTAATTCACAATCGCATTATGTATTTTGAATATTGATATGGAAATCTGTTGCTTTATTCCTTGGCGCCAATAGTTATTCTTTGATTTTTTTTTAGCAAGGCAATACAACTTGCTGTTATTCATTTCAGCCCTTCATTTTTGTCTTATATTTGTTTTTTCTTAAATTCGTGGCCCCATGGGGTTTGGGTGCTACAAACTTGGTATCAGAGCATGGTCCTGAGATAAACACACACATTTCCAGCTGGAACAGATTTCGTCGACCGTTTCTCCGGAGCAGTGAGTTTTCTTTTATGTTTTAGAGCATGTATCTTTGACTCTTGCATGTTCTGATGTTCTTATGTGGTGGATTGCGGGCTATAGATTAAGATGTCTGGTCGAGGAAGAAGAAATATTCCAGTAGATGAATCCAACCCCGATAGTAATGCTAGCATTGCCCAGCTGTTAAGACTGTTGGTAGAACAATCGAGTAGAGGCAATGGCCAATTTTCGAGTAGCAGAGGGCCAAGTCACGATGACCCTTAGGAAAGATTTCGAAGACAAAAGCCAAGAGAATTCAGTGGCACAACAGACCCGTTTGTCGCAGAGAGTTGGATAAAGTCGATGGAGGTGATATTTGAATATCTCCAGATGCCAGACTTAGAGAGGGCCAGATGTGCCATTTATATGTTAAGAGATGATGCTATGCTCTGATGGGAAGGAGCTAGACTCACAGTGGACGTAATGAACCTCTCCTGGGAAGAATTCAAGAGAGTGTTCTTTGAACAGTATTTTACTGAGAATAAGAGGTCTGAATTGAAAAGGGAATTTTTGATGATCAAGCAAGGGGATCTGTCTGTCCAAGAGTATATTCGAAAGTTTGAACGAGGATGCTACTTTGTGCCTTTGATCGAGGTAGATCCTAAGGAGAAGTTGTGACATTTCATCGATGGGTTAAAGCCAGCACTTAGACATGATGTTAGGCTGGTGGAACCAAAGGACTATAGGGGCACAGTGGACAAAGCCCTCAGAGCTGATCAGGATTGGAAAGCTGTTGTGGAGGAGCGACAGCTGAAGAGACAGGCCTTTCAACACAAGGACCATAAGCCATCTAATAAGCCATACAAGAATCAGCAGCGACCCCAAGAGCCTAAGACTCTAGCTGTTCAACCTATTAGTGCGGTTCCAGTAGTTGGAAGCATACCGGTGTGTCCCAAATGTCAGAAGAACCACCCTGGTCCATGTAGAGTTGGACAAAATGTTTGTTACAGATGTGGGTTGCCGGGACATATTATAAAGAACTGTCCAAAGGCGAAGCAGATGGTGACCAGTAGAGCTTGTTAGAGTAGATGCCCAACTAGCCAACTTGTGGCGTGTGGGTTTTATAGACTCTTGTATACGACAATCTTTATTTATGAAATACGCGTTTATTTATGGCATTCTTTATTTTCATTATGTTATATAATGTTAACAATTGCGCTGGATAAAGACCTAGAATGCACCATAGTGAATGTTAGATGTGATAGTGGATATGATGGCTATCATGAAACACATCTAATAGTCACTGTGCATTCTGAATTCGTTCCTAGTCGATTGGGCCGTCAAAATGAGGATAAGGCCGCCCGAGCTTGAGACTAGCATCTGCGATGTGAAGTACCATGTTTCATTGGTAGGGAACATTGTGATGTTCTGAGCATGCAGATGGATAGTGACCTAGTGATCTATCGAACTACCCTCGTTCGAACTTTCCAAGTGGTTACCATTTGTCGAGTGGATAAGTCCGAGGTCTTGGTTGTACTGATTAGTCCTCACTACTCGAAACGTCATTGAGGCTCTACATGATAGGCGTCTCACTTTGACCCGTTTGCCGACTCACTTGGGGTCATTAGGCGGTGGGATTGGGTGAGGTCCCGATGCATGTAGGAGTCGATGCTTCGTTGTCGAGGATTCATCGCTCGCTTACATGCGTGGATATTCTATGCTATCTGAGGAGATAATAGTGTATAAAACTCTGGCCAGAGTACTATAAGTGTTTTAGGTAAATGGGTTTACCTAGTAACACTCGCGATGTCACTATTCGATCTCCAAGATGTATGCATAGCTGTCGGATCTCTAGCGACTCTCGATTTACCAATGGTCGTTGATCTGATCGGGATATATGTGTTGAAAGGACCGTACTGTATGCTAACCATGACCAATTGGTTCTTGCAGGCACTATCAGTGATACCTAGGGGATCATGGGGCAATGTTGCTAGGCGCTTTACCATGATCCGATGGGCAAGTCCGAAATTGTGATTTCGGAGCCGTAATGGTTGTGGGCCCACGGCTAGCTGTATCCCTGAACCATTGAGGGTCACACAAGTACTGGATTCATGATTCTCGCACGGAAACTGAGCTCAATGTGTTGAGCATAAGAAGAGTATTTTAGGGAGTGCGACTTCCTAAAGGTCAACAGGGGTGAAATTGCGATTTCCCACTGTTGAGGGGCAAAACTGTCATTTTGGACTAGGTGATCTGAAAAATTGTTTTTCAAATCATAATATTCAGTTTTGGAAACTGAGTCGATCGGTCCGATCTGATCGTCGATCGGAGTTATGATGAAATCACAGTGAAATAAACGAACCGAATGTTCATGTGGACCCGGGTTTGACCCAAGTCCATTGGGCCGGTTCAAGCCCATGAATTACTTATAATTGTATGATTTACTCTAGGGCTAATCACTTCACTTGAATAATTAACCCTAGCCTCCAAAACTCCAAATCGGCCGCCCCTCCTCTCTAGCCTCACGCCGCCGCCGCCGGTCTTCAGGCGCCGCCGCCGGCCACCGCCCAGTGATCGGACTTGCTCCGATCGTCGTGCTGAGGAGATTCCGTCCGTGATAAAATCCATCAAGTCTTCTAGTGCAGATTGACGGAGGAAGATTGAATCCGGTAGTGGACCTGATTGGAGGATCTACCGCCGCCTACCGAGAAGAGCCAGATTTTCCCTGTGATTTCTGGTTGGAGCCAGGCGCCTAGACGCCAGAAAGGTAACAAATCTACGAACACCCTATGTATGTTTGTAGATTTATATTGATGTATTGAACGCTTTCTGGGGCTATTTTTGATTTCCGCTGCACCCCCGGGAAGTGGGATCCGGATCCGCCACCGTATGCCAACAGAGCTTACGTCATGACGACTGACCAAGTCAACCCAGATTCTTCAGTGATTACCGGTAAGATTTTGATTGCTGGTTTGCCTTCTTTAGCCTTGATAGATTCAGGAGCAACGCATTCGTTCATAGCATCAGATTTCCTAAGAAATTACCTGTCAGACCTGACCAAGTAACCATGGGATTTTGTGTAACGGTACCATCTGGGGAAGAGCTGGTATCCCATGACCTATTCCGCGATTTAGAACTTAGGCTTCAAGGGCATTTGATTACTTCCAATTTGATTGTCTTACCGATGCCTGAGTTCGACATGATATTGGGCATGGATTGGCTGACTAAGTATGGAGTAGTAATAGAATTCAAGCTCCGAACAGTGGTGGTAAACCCCTAAGACTGAGACTGGTTTACGTTTGAGGCCAATCAGATTTGTAAGATTCCTCGCGTTATTTCAGCTCTTAAGGCGCAGAGTTGTTTGAAGAAAGGAGGAATAGGATTTTTGATAAGCCTGTAATCCTTAGTAGCTGCTAGAAAACCTCAACTTCCAGATGTAGAAATAGTAAATGAATTTCCTGAAGTGTTCCCAGAAGATATACGTGGACTGCCACCTGATAGGGAGCTGGAATTTGCAATTGATTTAATCCCCGGAGCAGCACCGGTTTCTAAGCCACCCTATCGCCTTGCTCCATCGAAAATGAGGGATTAAAGGAACAGATACAAGATCTATTGGACAAAGGATTTATTAGACCAAGTAATTCGCCATGGGGATGGACAAAGGATTTATTAGACCAAGTAATTCGCCATGGGGAGCCCCTGTTTTGTTCGTTAAGATGAAAGATGGGAGTCTAAGACTGTGTATATATTATAGAGAGTTGAATAAATTGACGATTAAGAATAAATATCTCCTTCCTAGGATTGAAGATCTGTTTGATCAGCTGAAGGGATTTGTAGTTTTCTGTAAGATCTATTTGAGGTCGGGCTATCACCAGTTGAAGGTTAAGTCAGCAGATGTATATAAGACTGCCTTTAGAACACGATACAGCCATTATGAGTTTTTGGTAATGCCCTTTGGACTTACTAACGCCCCATCAACTTTTATGGATTTGATGAACTGAGTTTTCCAACCCTTTTTGGATCAGTTTGTAGTTGTGTTCATCGACGATATTCTAGTATATTCTAAGACCCGATTAGAACATGCAAACCATTTGAGGACGGTGCTTCAGATGTTGAAGGACAAGCAGCTGTTTGCCAAGTTTAACAAATGTGATTTTTGGTTGGAAAATGTGGCTTTTCTCGGGCATATTATATCTAAAGATGGACTAGAGTTAGACCCAGCGAAAGTGGAAGCCGTTCGCGACTGGCCATTACCAGGATCTGTTTCAGAAGTTAGGAGTTTTCTGGGTTTAGCTGGATACTATAGGCGTTTTATTAAAGGATTTTCGAAGATAGCTGTTCCCTTGACTTTGCTAACTAGAAAGCTGAATAAGTTTGAGTGGACTCCAGAATGTCAAGTCAGTTTTGAGCAGTTAAAGCAAGCGCTGATTGAGGCCCCTGTGCTAACCATGCCATCTGATCAAGGGCAGTTTGTTATTTACACAGATGCGTCCAAGTTGGGATTAGGAGTTGTACTGATGCAGGATCTTAGAGTGATTTCCTACGCTTCCCGACAGCTGAAGAATCACGAGAAAAATTATCCCACGCACAACTTGGAGCTGGCAGCTGTAGTGTTTGCATTGAAAATTTGGAGACATTATCTGTATGGAGAAAAGTGTGAAATATTCACGGATCATAAAAGCCTCAAATACTTTTTCACCCAAAAGGAATTGAACATGAGGCAGAGGAGATGGCTGGAGCTGGTGAATGATTATGATTGTACCATCAGCTATCATCCAGGAAAGGCCAATGTCGTAACTGATGCCTTAAGTAGAAAATTTATTGGTTTAGCCCAGCTATCTGTCCAAAGACCATTGGCTTATGAGATCGAGAAGTTCGAAATGGAATTAGTGCCCAAGGACAACGCTATGTTTTTGGCAAATCTCTCGATTCATTTGAATATGATAGACCAGATTAGAGAGGGACAGCTGAAGGATGAGCAACTCCAGAAGTGGGTGAAACAAGATAAAGAAAGAGGCGGCAACCTCTATTTTTCAGAAGAATGAGTAATCAGATTTCAGAGCCGAATGTGAGTACCCCAAGTCGACGCTTTGAGATCAGATTTGATGGCAGAAGCTCATTCAGCTCCATACTCTGTGCATCCCGGAAGCACTAAGATGTATAAGGACCTCCAAAAGTTGTATTGGTGGCCAGGAATGAAAAGAGATATCGCCAGATTTTTTTCAAAATGCTTAACATGCCAGTTGGTAAAATTTGAACATCAACGACCCGCGGGATTGTTGAAGCCGTTGCCCATTCCAGAGTGGAAGTGGGAAGGTATAGCTATGGATTTTGTGATTGGACTGCCCAGGACTACCCAAGGATATAATTCTATTTGGGTTATAGTAGATAGGCTTACGAAATCTGCTCACTTTTTGCCCGTAAAGACAACATACGATGTGAGTAGGTATACAGAGTTATATGTAAAGGAGATACTGAGACTTCATGGTGTTCCTTTCGATGTATCTGATAGAGATTCCAAGTTCAGATGCTGAACACGGTGCAGAGGTCTGGTCGGCTTTTACCTGAGCACCAGCTGAGTAATTTTCAGAAGTCGAAAATAAAATGATTTTTCGGATGGGAGAATGGTTTTTTTTAAATGAGAATATTGCTTTGACAAATTCAAATAGTGATAGGGGACTTTTAACAAATTTTGATAAGTAGGTGTGGAACACCATGCCTACTCGAGTGTTTTTCCCCTGTTACAAGTCAGACTCCCATGCATATGGTACGTGTGGACTATAATTTCATAATTTTGCAAGAAAACCTTCGTTTTTCATCAAAGAAACCATAGAGAACTCGCTGCGGTGCTTGAGGAGACTTGCTGCTAAGACCTGCAGTGTTTCGTGTTTCTCCTGTGTTAAGGCAAGTAAATCTGATTCTTGCTACGCCATGAAAGCATATGTATTGTTCTCTTTCAGCTTTGTGATTGCTTGCCTGAGTTATGTTTAAATTCAGCCATTGTTCATGTTTCTGCTGATTTGGAATATGTTTAATGTTCGGGTTCACAGTGGGTTTATGTTTGAAAATCAAAATGTATTTTATGAAGTTGATGATGTTGGTTTTTAAACCACCGAGCATTCCAGTTCCAGTTCATCGTAAAATTTCAAAGTTCTTCTTATTTTGGTGAATGGTAACATCGGAATTTGACGATATGTAATCGGAGTTGCTAATTGAATCAGAAGTTAAGTCTGGTTTGATAGGCAACAGATTGCCTGAGTTATGTTTTAAATTCAGCCATTGTTCATGTTTCTGCTGATTTGGAATATGTTTAATGTTCGGGTTCACAGTGGGTTTATGTTTGAAAATCAAAATGTATTTTATGAAGTTGATGATGTTGGTTTTTAAACCACCGAGCATTCCAGTTCCAGTTCATCGTAAAATTTCAAAGTTCTTCTTATTTTGGTGAATGGTAACATCGGAATTTGACGATATGTAATCGGAGTTGCTAATTGAATCAGAAGTTAAGTCTGGTTTGATAGGCAACAGATGATAGCGCAGCCGTCGTTTTGATGTGGCAACACCAAGTTCTTATTCAGATTTCGTTTCCTATGTCAGCGATTGAATTTCATATTTAAATTTAGCAGTTACATTTCAGCTGTTGCATTTATTCGTAACCAGCAGTTGCATTTGTTCGTAACCAGCTGTTGTATTTGTTCGTAAACAGCTGTTGCATTTGTTCGTATCCAGCTGTTGTTGTTCGTAACCAGCTGTTGCGTTAGTTGTAGTCAGCTGTTCACTGTTCATATGATATTTCCTTAGCGTCAGCTGTTCACTGTTCATATGATATTTCCTTAGCGTCAGCTGTTCACTGTTAATATGATATTTCCTTAGCGTCAGCTGTTCACTGTTCATATGATATTTCCTTAGCGTCAGCTGTTTGTTCAACCGATATTCCATTTACATCTGTTTGACCAAACCAAAGTCTGTTGTTTCTTTCCAAGATTTCTCTAATCAGCTAAATGCTCAGTGAGGAAAATGTTATTTTATAGAAATTTGAGTTTAAATGAAGTGAACCCCGATGCCAAGATTTGATTTTCACCCAAATGTTGTTTAAAGGAAGAAAATGTTTAGATTTCATGATTTATGGCAAAGATAACAGACGGTCCATATGGAAAGGGTGAGCAGCAGTCGAGAGTGTCGGTTGCCCCTTCATATTGGGCGAGTTTCGCCATATAGAACTGATATCAGTAGTCATTTGATCAGTGCAACGGGACCTAAGGAGAGTTTCTGAGCCATAAGTCAAAAGGAAAGATAATGTTGGGACCTAAGGAGAGTTTTTTAGCAAGGAAATACAACTTGCTGTTATTCATTTCAGCCCTTAATTTTTGTCTTATATTTCTTTTTCCTTAAATTCGTGGCCCCATGGGGTTTGGGTGCTACAATAGGTGCCTCACTTTGACCCGTTTACCGATTCAGTTGGGGTCATCAGGTGGCGGGGTTGGGTGAGGTCCCGATGCATGTAGGAGTCGATGCTATGTTGTCGAGGATTCACTACTCGCCATTGTGCGTGGATATCCTATGCTATCTGAGGAGATAATAGTGTGACAAATCTCTGGCCAGAGTACTAGATGTGTTTTAGGTAAATGGGTTTATGGGTTTACCTAGTAACACATGCGATGTCACTATTTGATCTCCAAGATGTATGCATGGTTGTTGGATCTCTAGCGACTCTCGATTTATCAATGGTCGTTGATCTGATCGGGATATTTGTGTTGAAAGGACCGTACTGTACGCTAAACATGACTGACTGGTTCTTGCAGGCACTATCAGTGATACCTAGGGGATCATGGGGCGATGTTGCTAGACGCTTTACCATGATCCGATGGGTTAGTCCGAAAATGTGGTTTCAGAGTAACAAATGTTGTGCGCCCACGGCTAGCTGTATCCCTGAATCATTGAGGGTCACACAAGTACTGGTTTCTCAATTTCCGTACGGAAATTAAGCTCAATTTATTGAGTATAGTAGGAGGAAGGATGGAAGTGCGACTTCCTAAAATTAAATAGGGTCAAAATGCAATTTTCCTAAGTTTGGACTAGTTTGACTATCCTTAAAGCTTACAGGGGCCAAACTGCTATTTTTGGATTAGGTGGTCCTAAAAATTGTTTTCACATCATAATGCGCAGTTTTGTAAACTGTGTAGATCGGTCCGATCTGATCGTCGATCGGGATTATGATGGAGCCACAGTGATGGACTTGAAACCAATGTTCACCCTGGGCCTGGGCCCGACCCAAGCCCATTAAGCTGGTTCAAGCCCATGTCACATCATAATGCGCAGTTTTGTAAACTGTGTAGATCGGTCCGATCTGATCGTCGATCGGGATTATGATGGAGCCACAGTGATGGACTTGAAACCAATGTTCACCCTGGGCCTGGGCCCGACCCAAGCCCATTAAGCTGGTTCAAGCCCATGGAAAATCTATAAATAGAGGCCCTGGGGTATTCATTTGAGACACATCAAAAAGCTCCTCAGCTTATTTTTCCTCTCCTCTTCTCTCCTCCCCCGCCGCCGTCTGAAATCTCGTTCAGACCGTTCCGGTGAAAGATTCCGTCCATGAAATCTTCGTCGAGTTTTCTAGTGCAGACCGGCGAAGGAATTGGGATTCCGGTCGTGGACCAGATTAGGTGGCCAAAACCGCGAAACGTTGAAGTGCCGATTTCCTCGTGAAATTGGTCGGAGCCAGGCACCAAGACGCCAACAAGGTACCATTCTAAACATCCTATGTATGTTTATGAATTGTTTTACAGGTGTATTGACCGTTCCCGGGCTCCAAAATTTTTAAATCTTCCGCTGGGCCCCGGGAGCGGGATCCGGATCCGCCGCTGCGCCAACACCCTGATGGGCTACTGCATCTGACGCTTCCTCTGGAAGTCATCCCACATGTCCTTCCGGCCTCTCTCAGACCGGTAAGCCCTGTTCACTGCCACCATATAAGTCTCCACGTCCACCATGTTGACATCGTGGCGGATATGGGGTCGCAGTCCATCAGTAAACTGCCTCAGTTTCCCACTCTCCACTGTAGCAATCGAGGGCAAATGTGAGACCTGGAATTATTAATTACGATTGATTGTTGGAATTGATCGGTTGTTTAGATATTTTGTGGTTTATAATCTCTGTTTCGATGTGGAGTTGTAGTTTTTGGGTCGATTTCCCTCCTTAGAACAATTCTGGAGATTTTCGTAATTTTGGGTTTAGAGGTATCTGCTGGTAGCAGATTTGATGACGTCATGCTATATGTTGGCATCGAAGTCGCTGACGTAAGCTTTGCTGTTGGTTGTTTAGCGCGTTTTGTATCGTGGGGGATTGATACGCTTTCGTATTGAGGTTGGCAATATCTGTCAGCAGATAGTTCCTGTAGCGGGTATAAGACGTCGTCGTTTGGGTTAGTAGAGGCGACGTCGTTTTGAGGACCCAGTCGTTGGCTTGTTATCGCTTTTGGTTGTAGCGCCCAGCTGCTGGAAGATAGGATGACGTATCCTATGCGACGCCGTTTCATTTAGTAGAAACGCTGCGTTTTGGTATTGCGTTATTCCAACCATCGATGGTTTTTGTGACCTGCTGATGGCAGATATGCTGACGTGCGCTATGCGACGTCGTTTGGGTTAGTTGCGGCGACGCCGTTTTGATTTGTATTAGAGGGCCTTTGCTATCGTTGCTGCTGGCAGCAGCAGGTTGTTTGTTGAGGAGAATGTGTCGACTGATTTTGTCGGTGGATTGTTTTTAAGAATTCAGCAGTTGTGGGAATTATATAAGGAAGACTTGGTCTTCGAATTGTGATATCAGTTCCCATACTTAGAAAATTTCCAGCCTTTCGTTCTCTGTTTCTCGAACCCTAGACTACTGTTCACCGTGAGCTTCTCCGGTAGATTCCCGTCTATTCCGGCCACCATTTTTCACGTTCGAGGTAGCGTTGGACTCCTCTTGGAAAGCTCTTTCACCCTATACCAGTTTCAGAGGCTAGTGTTCGCTGGGGAGAGATCGCGAAGCTACTGCTCTCGGCTGTGAGTTGTGCGTGCAGGTAGTTTTCGAGTTTAGTTGTTGAGATCTCGTTTTCTAGCTGTGATTTAGCTCCCTGTTAAGTTGTATTAGGGTGATGTTTGCTGTTTGAGCTTGGGACTCCCAGCCGTGAGCTTTTGTGTGTTGGCCGTGAGTTTTGAGTTGATGATTCCCTGTATATTGCGTATGTTTTACAGGTTGGAGTCAGTATTCTCAGGCTTTGTATTTGGTAAATTGTTGCTCAGTGTTAAGGTACGGATTCGAGCTTGTTACAGCGTGAGGTTGGCATGAGTAAATGCAGTGATGGCTGTTTGTTGAGCCCCTATGCGCCGAGTGGCTAACTACCACAGTTCATAGGTTGGGCAACAGCAGGTGGAGTGATTGATGCACCTGGTATTGGTGAGCGAGTAGGGGTGAGTAGGTAACTCCCACATGTCCTACACTCACAGTGGCCACCTATCCGTTGCAGATTTGATTGAGCTATGCCTTGAGTTCTTTGGCTCCCTTGTTGGTCGTAGCCTCCTGTTGTTATCCGGTGTCTCATGCATAGCATCTGCATTTCATTTATGCTGTATCTTTGGTGTTTATTTGCTCTCCATACTGGGGTTTGACCCCATGTCCCTCTGGGGCTTGGTTTGTTTGTTGCCTGTTGTGTTGTCCAGGTCATACAGCTGGTAGAGGAGGTAATCCAGCTGGCGGTGCCCCAGGAGGTGGTTGAGTATCCCAGTAGCGTATAGCATATATATATGTATCAGTCTAGTAGCCGGGGAGATGCCATGTGCTTTGTTGATGTATTCTGATGTGGAGTCTGATACTTTTACTTGTATTGATGCTATACTTGCTTTTGTTGGTTTGTAAGCTGGGAACTTATTTTGAGTAATGTTCTATTTTAAATTATATGTTTTAAACCGTCGGGCCTAAAAGCAAAAATTTTACCAATTTTTGTTAAGCTTCTGCATGTGTTTGGGTTTTTACTCTGTTGTGAACATGAGGCCTGACATTTTTGGTATCAGAGCTTAAGTTGGGATAAGCTCAATTTCTTTGATCACACTTGAGTCTAGGCACAGTGTTGTGCGTTGCATGTGCTTGACTTATGTGACTACGTGCTGCATATCTCTATGTTATCGATGCTGTATCTGTTCGGTTTGCTTGATCCTGTTGAGTGTATTTTAGATGCTGCCTAGACGTCGTGGTAGAGGTAGGGGGCAGTTCCAGGAGTCAGGAGGTCAGAACGAGGATCAGTATAGTGCTCCTAGTCATACTCATGGGAGTAGCGAAGAAGGGGAAGCTGAGGCTCCGCCGGCTCCGGTGGAGAGAATGGATGTTGTTATAGCTCGCTTTCAGAGCATGAACCCTCCTGTCTTTAATGGCGACGAGTCGAGTGAGGATGCTGATTCGTGGCTCCATAACGTCATTCACCTTTTCGATAAGGCTCAGTATGACGATGAACTCCGGTTGAGGTTAGTGACCTTGTTGTTGAGGAAGGCCGCAGAGCGCTGGTGGCGAGGCGCGTCTAGTACCTTAGTGGAGACTGGAGTTGGTATCACTTGGGACAGTTTCTGTGAGACCTTCAGGCAGGAGTATATCCCCGATTCGTATGTGGCTGCCCATGAGCGGGAGTTTGAGTTTTTGGAGCAGGGCTCGATGA
>KV016722.1:49289-66239 GCA_001598015.1 Dorcoceras hygrometricum
GAGGGCTTGAATGAAGAGTTGTACCAGAGTGTTTTGACGAGCAAGCCCAAGTCGTATGCTGAGGCCGTTGATAGTGCTATCAACATTGAGGAGGGCATGAGGAGCCGTCGTACGTGTAGAGCGCAGGTAGCGCAGGCATTGCAGGGTGGTAGACCTGTTGGTCAGGGAGCTCAGTCGTCTCAGAGTTCTCAGTCCGCTCATTTCCCCCAGCAGCAGCAGCAGGTGGCTCAGCAGTCCGGCTGCCAGAGGTTTCGACCCCGCGGTCAGCAATTCAAGAAAAAGTCTAGTTCAGGGTCTTCTGGTTCAGGCAGCTCGAGTAGCAGCGGTTCTCGGACTGATTTTTGTGGCTTTTGCGGTGGAAAGCATCCTTCCACGCAGTGTGTAGGTGTGCAGGGCTCTTGCAACCTTTGTGGTCAGTACGGGCATTTTGCGAGAGTGTGTCCGTCAGCTGGATCACAGCAGACCGCGGCCCAACCTCAGGGTCGTGGAGGTCAGTCAGGGGCCGTTCTCAGCAGTTTCAGCAGCCCCGTATGGGTGAGACTCCATTTAGACCGTTTCAGCAGCCTGGCCCTTCGCTCTTTGGGCAGTCATCTCAGCCTTTCTTCCCAGGACCCCAGCATGCCCAGGTTAACGCCATCATGAGGGAGCAGGCCGAGGAGACACCGAGCCGGGTGATTGGAGGTACATGTCTTGTCTTTGACTTTCCTGCTCGTGTGTTGTTTGACACCGGTGCATCGCATTCGTTTATTTCTGATTCGTTTGTGGTTGAGCATGGTCTGTGTACCGTCCCTTTGCGCGATGCTGTTTCTGTTTCTACCCCCAGTGGTATGAGCCTGTTCTCCCAGGAGGTTTTGTTGGATGGTGTGTTACGGTTTGGTGAGCATGTTTTGTTAGCAAACTTAATCCGTTTGATGCTTTGGGATTTCGATTGCATAGTTGGAATGGATGTGCTGTCCAACTATAGGGCCTCCGTGGACTGCTTCCATGGGATTGTGCTCTTTAGGCCTTTGTGGCGAGAAGTGGGAATTCTACGGCCAGGATTCTAGATCGAAGATTCCGTTGGTTTCCGCGATGGAGATGTTTAGATTGTTGTCTTTGGGGAATGCTGGCTTTATGATCTATGCTTTGGATGCGTCTTCTTCTTCCAGTGTTCAGCCTAGTGACGTTCCCGTGGTGCAACACTTCCCCGACGTGTTTCCGGAGGACATTCCTGGTTTTCCACCGAGGCGGGAGATAGACTTTATCATAGAGCTGGTGCCTGGCACGGCTCCGATTTCACGTGCTCCGTATCGTCTGGCGCCTGCGGAGTTGAGAGAACTCAAGGTACAGTTAGATGATTTGCTGGAGAAGGAAATGTGTCTGAGATTCGCAGTTTCTTAGGTCTGGCTGGCTATTATCGTTGCTTTATTGAAGGATTCTCTAGTATAGCGAAGCCGATGACCCAATTGACCCAGAAGGATAGGCGGTTTGTTTGGACTGAGCAGTGTGAGAATGCGTTTCAGCTTCTCAAGGAAAAGTTGACTACTGCGCCTGTGTTGGCTCTGCCGTCCGGTTCAGGTGCTTTCGTTGTTTGTTCTGACGCTTCGCTCAATGGATTGGGTGTTGTGTTGATGCAGAATGGTAGAGTCATTGCGTATGCCTCGCGGCAGTTGAAACCGCATGAGACTCGTTACCCAGTTCAAGATTTGGAGTTAGCAGCGGTGGTCTTTGCGTTAAAGATCTGGCGTCACTACCTGTATGGCGAGTAGTTTGTGGTGTACTCCGACCACAAAAGTTTGCAGTATCTGTTCTCGCAGCCTGACTTGAATATGAGACAGCGTCGGTGGATGGAGTTGTTAAAGGACTTTGACTGTGAGATTAAATACCAGCCTGGGAAGTCGAACGTAGTGGCCGATGCGTTGAGCAGGAAGGCGAGTGAGATGCTGGCTTCGTTGTACATCTCTAAGGATCAAGAGCATCTCAACACTACGGGTTGGAGATTCTACCCGGCTGAGGATTGTGTGATGGTTTCATCGTTCCAAGTGGAACTGCAGATTGTTTCCAGCATTCGAGCAGCTCAAAGGACCGATCCGTCTATCCATGAATTGAAGTTGATAGTCAGGGCTGGCGAACTTGAGGACTATTCCGTCTCGTCCGATGGATGCTTGAGGTTTCGTGGAAGGTTGGTTGTGCCAAATCTCATTGATTTGAAGGAGTAGATCCTTCGTGAGGCGCATTGCAGCAGACATAGTGTTCATCCTGGTGCACGGAAGATGTACCATGCTTTGAAGCCGCACTTTTGGTGGGCTGGCCTGAAGAGTGACGTTGCTGGTTTTGTCGCTCGTTGTTTAAACTGCCAGATGGTAAAGGCCGAAAGGATGAGACCCGGTGGTCTGTTGCAGAGTTTAGAGGTGCCCCAATGGAATTGGGAGCACATTGCGATGGATTTCGTGACGCATTTGCCTCGTTCCAGCCGAGGATGAGACGTTGTTTGGGTAGTTGTAGACCGTTTGTCGAAGTCTGCACACTTCATTCCCTATGGGATGACCTTCTCGTTGAAAAAGATGGCGAAGCTGTACGTTGATTTTGTTGTTAGATTGCATGGTGTGCCCGTTTCGATCGTTTCTGACCGAGATCCGAGGTTTACTTCCAGGTTTTGGAAGAGTTTGCAAACAGCTTTGGGAACCAGATTGGCGATGAGTACCGTGTATCACCCCCAGATAGATGGCCAATCTGAGCGAACTATCTAGAAATTGGAGGATATGTTGTGTGCTGTTGTGTTGGTTTCGGAGGTAGCTGGCAAGACGCGTTGTCTTTGGTCGAGTTTTCGTACAATAACAGCTACCAAGTGACGATTGGCATGGCGCCTTTCGAGGCTTTGTATGGCCGCAAGTGCAGATCGCCAGTGTGTTGGGAAGAAGTGGGGGAGAAGCAGCTATCTGCCTCGGACTTTGTGCAGCAAATGAAAGATCATGTCGATCTAATTAGACAGCGGATGAAAGCTGCCCAGGATCGCCAAGCCAGTTATGCAAATAAGAGGCGTCGACCTCTTGAGTTTCAGGTTGGTGATCGTGTATTTCTCAAGGTTTCTCCGTTTCGTAGTGTGATGCGCTTTGGACGCAAGGGAAAGTTATCCCCTCGTTATGTTGGTCCGTATGAGATTGTCGAGAGGATTGGCCCTTTAGCGTATCGGTTGTTGTTGCCGTCAGAGTTGTCCTCTCTTCACGATGTGTTCCATGTGTCGATGTTGAGTAAGTATGAGCCAGATCCGTCTCATGTGCTTGGAATTGACGAGGTAGAGCTAGATCAGTCGTTGAGCTATCAGGAATATCCTTTGCAGATCCTTGGCAGAAAAGAGAAACAGCTGAGGAATAATACCATTCCGCAGTAATGGTGCAATGGAGCAAGCATGGAAGGGAAGAAGCTACTTGGGAACTGGAAGAAAAGATGCAGCGCGAGTGGCCGCATCTGTTTGAGTAGCTGTTGAGCTAGATTATCCAGTAGCTTGTAGTTTTGCTGTATTCCTTCCCTAGATGTTGTAAATTGTTTGCTCAGTTATCTTGAACTCTTGGCCTTGTGTTGGGCAAGTTCTGGTGTTAGTTTTTAGTTTCTATTCTGGTCTCTGCTGTTTTTTTGTCGATTCAGAATTGTTATTTGATTTCGGGGACGAAATCCTTTTTAGTGGGGGAGAGTTGTGAGACCTGGAATTATTAATTACCATTGATTGTTGGAATTGATCGGTTGTTTAGAGATTTTGTGGTTTAGAATCTCTGTTTCGTTGTGGAGTTGTAGTTTTTGGGTCGATTTCCCTCCTTAGAACAATTCTGGAGATTTTCGTAATTTTGGGTTTAGAGGTATCTGCTGGTAGCAGATTTGATGACGTCATGCTATATGTTGGCATCGAAGTCACTGATGTAAGCTTTGCTGTTGGTTGTTTAGCGCGTTTTGTATCGCGGGGATTGATACGCTGTCGAATTGAGGTTGGCAATATCTGTCAGCAGATAGTTCCTGTAGCGGGTATAAGACGTCGTCGTTTGGGTTAGTAGAGGCGACGTCGTTTTGAGGACCCAGTCGTTGGCTTGTTATCGCTTTTGGTTGTAGCGCCCAACTGCTGGAAGATAGGATGACGTACCCTATGCGACGCCGTTTCATTTAGTTCAAACGCTGCGTTTTGGTATTGCGTTATTCCAACCAGTCGATGGTTTTTGTGACCTGCTGGCATAATGCTGACGTGCGCTATGCGACGTTGTTTGGGTTAGTTGCGGCGACGCCGTTTTGATTTGTATTAGAGGGCCTTTGCTATCGTTGCTGCTGGCAGCAGCAGGTTGTTTGTTGAGGAAAATGCATCGACTGATTTTGTCGGTGGATTGTTTTTAAGAATTCAGCAGTTGTGGGAATTATATAAGGAATACTTGGTCTTCGAATTGTGATATCAGTTCCCATACTTAGAAAATTTCTAGCCTTTCGTTCTCTGTTTCTCGAACCCTCGACTACTGTTCACCGTGAGCTAGCGTTCGCTGGAGAGTAATCGCGAAGCTGCTATCTTCGGCAGTGTGTTTGTGCGCGCATGTAGCTTTTGAGTTTAAGCTTTGAGATCTCGTTTCTAGTTGAGAATTAGCCCTGCTCTGATACCACTTGTAGGACCGAGCGCTTGCCGCTTTACCAAAAGCTATAGCTGGTGGTAACGGTGCAACTCCAATCTTTTAAACCGTATAGCAACACAAGCGCCACGTTTCGATCGCTCTACCTAGCAGGGGCAATTATTGCACCTCAACATTGGACTCCTCTTGGAAAGCTCTTTCACCCTATACCAGTTTCAGAGGCTAGTGTTCGCTGGGGAGAGATCGTGAAGCTACTGCTCTCGGCTGTGAGTTGTGCGTGCAGGTAGTTTTCGAGTTTAGTTGTTGAGATCTCATTTCCTAGCTGTGATTTAGCTCCCTGTTAAGTTGTATTAGGGTGGTGTTTGCTGTTTGCTTTGAGCTTGGGACTCCCAGCCGTGAGCTTTTGTGTGTTGGCCGTGAGTTTTGAGTTGATGATTCCCTGTATATTGCGTATGTTTTACAGGTTGGAGTCAGTATTCTCAGGCTTTGTATTTGGTAAATTGTTGCTCAGTGTTAAGGTACGGATTCGATCTTGTTACAGCGTGAGGTTGGCATGAGTAAATGCAGTGGTGGCTGTTTGTTGTTTACGTGTATGGCTGCCAGTGTTTACTGCTTGTTTTTATATGCATACACGCATTCGCATCACTCGCATTTCATATCTTAGTTATATCATACCTTGTACTTCGGCAGTTGTGCCTTGTTGCATTGTTGTTGTTTTCTTACCAGGAAGCGAGGGCGAGCGGCAATACCGCACTCTCATCTCCCTGCTGGGATGAGTTAGCCCCTATGCGCCGAGTGGCTAACTACCATAGTTCATAGGTTGGGCAACAGCAGGTGGAGTGATTGATGCACCTGGTATTGGTGAGCGAGTAGGGGTGAGTGGGTAACTCCCACATGTCCTACACTCGCAGTGGCCACCTATCCGTTGCAGATTTGATTGAGCTATGCATTGAGTTCTTTGGCTCCCTTGTTGGTCGTAGCCTCCTGCTGTTATCCGGTGTCTCATGCATAGCATCTGCATTTTATTTATGATGTATCTTTGCTGTTTATTTGCTCTCCGTACTGGGGTTTGACCCCATGTCCCTCTGGGGCTTGGTTTGTTTGTTGCCTGTTGTGTTGTCCAGGTCATACAGCTGGTAGAGGAGGTAATCCAGCTGGCGGTGCCCCAAGAGGTGGTTGAGTATCCCAGTAGCGTATAGCATATATATATGTATCAGTCTAGTAGCCGGGGAGATGCCCTGTGCTTTGTTGATGTATTCTGATGTGGAGTCTGATACTTTTACTTGTATTGATGCTATACTTGCTTTTGTTGGTTTGTAAGCTGGGAACTTATTTTGAGTATTGTTCTATTTTAAATTATATGTTTTAAACCGTCGGGCCTAAAAGCAAAAATTTTACCCACTTTTTGTTAAGCTTCTGCATGTGTTTGGGTTTTTACTCTGTTGTGAACACGAGGCCTGACAGCCAAAGGTACACCCTCGCTCAAACTGTCTCACATACTCATCCACCAACTTGTCTCCCTGACTGAGACTCATAAACTCCCGAATAAGCTGGCTTCGGGCATCCACAGTAAAATACTTCTCGAAAAAGACTTTCTTGAGCTCGCACCATGACAGGCTCTCGAGAAACAGTCCAACCACTGCGCCTTTCCACCATAGAGCATCGTCTCCCTTCAGCATGAAAATAGCACAACGGACCTTGTCGGCGTCCGCCAGCCCCATGTAGTCATAGATAGTCTCCATGGATCGGATCCACTCCTCAGCAACAAGTGGATCGGTGGTACCAGCAAACTCTTGGGTCCCTGCTTGCGGAACCTCTCAGCATCGTCCTCCTCATCACTCGCTACAGTACCGTTGACTTGCGTTGACGTCTGAAATGCGCTACGTCTGATTTCTACGAAACATCGGCATATTACTCCCGCGCCATCAACGACTGATCAGACTTCATCAACTAGCGCTACAGCTGAACACTAACGCCTGAATTCTTACTGGAATCAGATTTCTCTCGTAAAACCCTCAAATCTACGCGACAAATCCCAAATCAATTTCGATTAATCACAAATCTGAAATCTGATTCCTCACATGCATGACCTTAAAACATTGCTTCATACATTTCATATCATACATACATAGCATAAACATACATAAGGCATGACATACATAACATGAAAAACGTATGAGTCGTATCGGTAGATGTGAGCGGACGTGTGACTGATTAGTCTAAATAACCAACGTACGTGGCGGTGTGGTTCACCCGACCTCAAGACGGGATCCCTATATGTCACACCTCTATGCTTGCCACTTCACCATGATGTCAACGCATGAATCCATAGGCTCATAATCATACATTAAAACAGGGGATCCTGATTCAAAACTTAATCAGGATCTATCAAAACAGATCCATCAATCTCTCCCTTTTTGATTTACACAAAACCTCAAATCAACGATGCATGTTCTAACAATTCTCTCCCTTTTTGTGGGAATCAAAAAGAGAGTGAACTGCTGGTCTTCCCGATAATTAAAACAAAAAGCTCTCCCTACACTGTTACAACAAAAACAACGTAACAGCAGGAGTTTTAAATCTTTGAAAAACAAAATCAGCATTTGGGAAGCACCGTATGCAACAATATATGATTTTCAAAAGCGAAACTGATGCATAACTCAAAATTATAAAAGACAGTGACGCCACTCTCCCTGTCTTTCATAACATGAGCTCAAAACATTTTAAAAACAAAATTTTGCATCAGCTGGAAATCCGCAAAAAACAGTACATTTAAAAACAAATCAGAGCATACAAAATATTTCAAATGAACAAGTGCTACTGAGTTGCTTAAATATGAAGAACCAGTAAACAGAGAACAGCTCAGATTTTTCCTTCTTCTATCTCGCTCCATGTGCTTGTCATTGAGCCTCGCTCCAAGTGATCTTACAGCACAACGAAAATAGAAGCTTGGCATCTGCCCGAGACTCGCGCATCCCGACAGTTCATCAAGCGAAAAACCGGTTCTATATTAAAACAGATTAACTGGCCTTTATAAATAAGCTTCTCAAAATATTAAAAACCTTAAAGACATAGCACATGTGTTTTAAAATCAGTGCTCGTTCAAGAACAACCCGCTCTGATACCAATTGTGGTCCGAAAAATAGGATCCAAAAGGATCAGCAGCCGCGCTTTGTTAAAAGACTTTAAAATTTGCGCGCTGCTAATACACTGGAGCTGCAATAGCTCAATGTTCTTGAACACATAAAAACTCACAAGAAGAGCACCGGAGACAGATCTGGTATGATTTAAAAATCATGCGGAAAATACCAGAACTGAATCCTATATTTTAAAACAACTCAAACAGATTTATGTAAAACATAAATCTGTTCGAGACTTGCAAGTGCTAGTGTGCTAACTGTGTATGCGATGCTAAGCTGAAAGTAAATGCTGAACTGTAAAAGTGCGTATGCTAAAATGCTAAGTGCTGAAAACTGTTATGCGTGAGTATGCTAAGTAAACCGAATGCTGAATGAATAAAGAACACGATACTCAGCAGGTTTGTTTCTGGAAGTTCGGACCTCAATGTCCTACATCTCCCCTTCTTCCACCTCGGAAGGCTCCACTAGAAGATTTGATCTTACAACTCGTGTACAGACCCAATCCCACAACCAGCAGCTGTGAGAACTCCTAGACTCCACAAATGCACACCAGCCTCAACTGTGTGACTAACTACATACACATGAGTTTTACGTCATCGTGCTTGGACGGGAACTGATGGAAACGTTTTGAGATTCATTCACCAATAAACTGTGAATGAATCTCTGTGTGTGAGATTTGATACAATGAAGCTCTCAAACTCTCTGTTTCTCACACACTAGGGAAATGCTCTAATTAGCTAATACAGATTCAGCAGTCGAAACAATAAGCTCCTCTCAAGAATGATTGTCGACTGCTTCGTCTTCTTCTGTGTTATTCCCTTTGTTGGTGCACTGTGTAATCAATGTATTTTTGCAATAGCGCTGTAGTCGCACCAACGTCCTCTTGTCCGCCTTCTTCAATGGCGCTTCTCGAATATATAAGCTCTGTTTGAATTTAGCCGTTAGATAGATTCCAAATCTGTTCTGCGCTTGATATGGCTAATTTTTCTTCTTTCCATATGCGTGCAAACATCCTCTGTATATTGTACTATTTCCCAGAATAGTACAAATCTTGTTGCCTTGAATTGAGGCAATTTGCACGACTTAATCTCAGCCATTGATCCTTTCCATTTTGAGCGTTGATTGCTATTTGAATTGCGCTCAGTAGTTGACATCCAGCTCTCGTAAATCGTCAACTGCTTCGCTGCTGATTCAAGGCTACTGCTGCTTTGCGCTTCTGCTGAATCTTCAAATACTGCGACTGGAATCTTGCGACTGGATTGTAACTTTCCACTACATCTGCTTTCTTGCGACTGGATTCCATGTCGACTGGATATGCCAAGCTTGCGACTGGATTCATAGAGTTTGCGACTGGATGCATAGAGCAACAGCTGGTTCATTGAAGCTCTCGACTGGATGTGCTGTTGCTTGCGTCCGGATCCACTGTAGCTCATGACTGGATCTTGCGACTGGTTATCAATGCAAAGTCTTCCTGCTGAATCTTTAGCGCAAGAGCAAAACGCTGTTGTATCAACTTATGTAAACGACATCATTTTGCTATCGCTATCTCCAAATAGCATCTGCTGGTGAACAGTAGCTTGCGACTGGATTTCCTCCTCTACGACGTCGCTTCATCTCTTTCACTTCTCTTCTCATCTGCTGATGGCTTCCTGCTGATCACTGTAGCTTCCTGCTGAATGATGACGTCACTGCTGATGTCATCTACACTTAGCGCTCCAGCTGATCTTTATCGTTCCAGCTCCATCTTGCGACTCTTCTTAGCTTCTTGAATAGCGACTGTCAATAGATTCATCAACAGCACTTATAATCGCGACTGTTAACAGATTCGTCAACAGTACTTATAATTGGAATCTTCTTCTTCGATCTATTTCTCCAGCAGACTTCTCAATACATGTACCAGCTGGTTCATCTTTTCTCTTTAGCGCTTGCAGCTGGTTGTCATCGTTCCAGCTGGTTCACTATGCTCCAGCTGGTTCAACTTGGCCTCCGCCTGATTACGAACAGCCGATTCAACTTTGGACGTCTCCATTGCTAATCCAGCTGCCGATTCCATGAACACCAAACCAACTGCTGAATCTTTATATTGTGAACCATCGGCTGGACAGATTCTTCGACTGTTCGTCATCTTCTTCGATAGCTAGAATCTGTACACTCAAGTAGAATTGTTAGAATCACAATAATAGGTTTTGTGTAATTCAAAACTTAATCAGGATCTGTCAAAACAGATCCATCATTGGTTCAGGAGCCTGGCCCACTTCTATACTACAAATCGCTCTTAACTTAATCGGTGAAACGAATGTTCATCACTTTTTACAATTTTTCCCTAATTTCTTTAAATTTTGATTTCTTAAAATTAAGGCTATTTGTGACTAATCAATTTTGACTCCTTAAAATCAATTTTGACTTATTAAAATCGATTTTGACTTTAGAAATCAATTTAAATCAATTTTGACCCCAAAAGCCGATTTTGACCAAATGATCGATTTTGACCAAATTAAATTTCCAAAATTCGATTTTGACTCGATTAAAATTCCAAAGGTCCTAATTTTGACTTAAAACTAAAAAATGAACATAACATTAAAATTTTGACTCAATTCCTAACATCTGCTATTTTCTTTAAAATTGGACCTTTGACTTAAATTTAAAATAACAGATCCGTAATTAAAATAACTTGGACCTATTTTAAATTAGTTGACTCGAGACTCGAAGAACCGATCCGGTCCAACCAAACCAGCCAAAACCGGTTCACTTAGACCGAACCAGTTCTCCAAAAAGACCTAGACCGAAACACACACACACACATCCAGGCGCCGCCGCGACCAGCCTCTAGTTTTTGCGTTCTTTCTCCCTGCTCCGGCCACCACTGGCCGGAGCCCCTCTGGCTGGACCACCCCAGGTCCAGCCGGTCCTAACCTGACCAACCTTGGCACCAACCGTGGTCGCACGCGAGAGCACGAAGCACGGAAAGGAGACGCATCGTGCGGCCAAAAACACACAGCAGAAGGTGTTTCGCATGAAGCCGCTGGTTCATCACTATATCACTTCTTAGGACCACTCCTAGACCACCCTAGGATCCTCACTCGACCTCCTATCCATGATCCAAGACCCCTGGACCTTTCACCAACCGAGCAACACGTGAACAAGTCAAGAAACATGCTGAAAATCGTGTACCATGCATGAAGTTAAATCAAAATTGCATAGATCCGAAAACAACACATAAATTTCATGCATAATTTCATTAAAACAGTGTATTATGGTTTAAATGGCGAGAAAAAGAATTGATATCACATGCCTGGTTTGTAATATATGTAGATCCGCGAGGTACAGACGTCGTAGACGCGAGATCGGGGCGCAACGGACTTTGGATCACCAAGATTCTTCAATGGATGGATGGTTCGAATTTTTATGTGCTTGTGAGGGAGGGGAGGACGGCTGGATGAAGTTCTAGGGGCTAGGTTTGTGTGAATTTTATGTTTAAGAAAAAAAAATGAATGTGACTAATATGACCCCTATTGATTTAATTAACAAAAATACAAGCTTGCCCCTCTAATTAATTTTAAAAGGCACTTAAAACTCACAATTGGGCATTGAAAATTAAATATTTTCGAAATCAAGGCCTCCTCATAATTTAAAATGCCTTAAAACTCAATATACCAGCCCGTATAGACGAAAAACGGGTTCCCCTCCAAAATAATTATAAAAATCCTAATTTTCAGAAATTGTTGCTTAAAATAAAATAATTTCATTCTTAAAAATCCCATAACTTAAAAATCTCAAATTATTATCATTCTGGGCGGTCCTAATCTCGTCCACGCGTCTGTAGCTCAAGCAAACTGAAAATAACATATGCATCTCATGCAGCATAAAATCATAAATAAATCATATAAAATGGCATGTAATCATATAAAAATATTTTCTTCCTAGTCATGCACTCATTTCTACGTAGTCAGGAAATTTCTAGGCGTTACTGTAAATTTAAGTTTTCAAGTCAATTTTGATTTCTGTTGAACGATTGTACATGGATTAGTTAATTTAGACCTTGCCCATTTTCAACGACAAATATATTCAGGTCAACAAACTTTTCAAGTACAACCATGTATTAGACGGTTCGTATGTTTCCCCCATTCTCTTTTGCTTTGTACTTGTGTTGCATGTCCTAATGTGCAGTTTGACTCGGTCCATCGTAGGGACGACAATTTTCCTAATAGGTTTTGGACGTGTGGAGCAGGTTTAAGAATTTTTTGGAAATATTTGAGTCAAATAGGGATGATATAATATATATATATATATATATTATCGGAACAGGTTCTGAGATGTATATAGCTATATAATAATAATAATATTTAATAGGGATGACGTTTTCAACATCTTTTGTTTGAAAACATACCACTACCAATAGCACATGTTGTAATGTTTAAACACATACTCATACCTTGAGCATATGTTGTGTACTAATACCTACCTTATGATTGATACCAGCAACACAAATGAAATTAAACTCATTTCACATTATTGACCTTTAGTTGAAAAGTGGAGAAAGCCCCCGGAGGGTTTTCGAAAAGTAATGTAGATGTAGCAATCTTCCAAGAACAAGAAGTATCTGGATTTGGTTTATTTTCCACAATGATCAAGGATCTTGTATGCGATGTTTGTCAAGATAACTGCAAGGAAATGTAAACCATAAGATTCCTAAGTAATTGCCTTATGTGAAGCCCTGGTATGGAATTGGACCATGTTATTTTTTTTAAGTAGACGAAGAAAGTAGCAGATGTGACCAAGTTAGTGTTATGTACTTCTGTACATGCAAGAACAAATAAACACCAAAGACCAGAAGCAGTAGGACACCAGAAAGGGTCCCTGTTAGGCCACAGTTAAGCAAGCAAGCACGAAAAATACAGCAGAGAACCAGATTTCAACATATCTAATAGTTTGGCTCAGTCACCAAACATCAGACCCTATCCAAGACATCAGCTTCACACAGAGTCTAAATAGGACACCGGTATGGAGAGGGTAACACTCAGAACCCAAACCAGAGGCCACCCGAGACCACGGCAGCACACAGAAGCAGCCTTCAACCCACTGGTATACAACCCATGCCCAAACCCCCAGATCTCTAGAGTCCCTTCAAAGTACTGAGACGGAGGCTCAGACAAGAAGAGATCAAAGATCTCACACTGAGATATCATCGGAGAAGCTCACAGAGAGGCAAAGAAGAGAGGCGGCGGAAGAGAAGAGTTAGGGTTGCAATCGGGGGAGAGAGGGCTTGTGTTATGCGTTAGCTATACACACATAAAAGAGGGTATATTGTTAGACTAGGTGCCCAACTAGCCAACTTGTGGCGCGTGGGTTTTTGATGACTCTTTGTGTAAAACAATCTTTGTTTATGAAATTCACATTTTATATATGGCATTCTTTATCATCATTATTTTATAATGTTAACAATTGTGTTGGATAAAGACCTAGAATGCACCATAGTGTATGTTAGATGTGATAGTGGATATGATGGCTATCATGAAACACATCTAATAGACACTGTGTATTCTGAACTCGTTCCTATTCGATTGGGCCGTCAAAATGAGGATAAGGCCGCCCAAGTTTGAGACTAGCATCTGCGATGTGAAGTACCACGTTTCATTGGTAGAGAACATTGTGATGTTTTGAGCATGCAGATGGATGGTTTGCCTGGCGAACTATCGAGCTACCTTTGTTCGGATTCTCCAAGTGGTTACCATTTGTCGAGTGGAGAGTCCGAGGTCTTGGTTGTATGGATTAGTCCTTACTACTCGAAACATCATTGAGACTCTACATGATTAGTCCCCTCACTTTGACTCGTTTACCGACTCCGTGAGGGTAATCAGGTGTCGATATTGGGTGAGGTAATGAAGCATGTGGGAGTCGATGCCTTGTTGTCGAGGATTCACCGCTCGTCCTAGTGCGTGGATATCCAATGATATCTGAGGAGATAATAGTGTGACAATCTCTGGCCAGAGTACTCTTGTGATTTAGTGTAAATGAGTTTACCTGGTAGCACTCGCGATGTCGCTATTCTGATCTCCAAGATGTATGCATGGCTATCTAATCTCTAACGACTCTCGATACCAATGGTCGTTGATTCGATCGGGATATATGAGTGGAAATGACCGTACTATACGCTAACCATGACCGAGGAGATAATAGTGTGACAATCTCTGGCCAGAGTACTCTTGTGATTTAGTGTAAATGAGTTTACCTGGTAGCACTCGCGATGTCGCTATTCTGATCTCCAAGATGTATGCATGGCTATCTAATCTCTAACGACTCTCGATACCAATGGTCGTTGATTCGATCGGGATATATGAGTGGAAATGACCGTACTATACGCTAACCATGACCGATTGGTTCTTGCAGACAATATCAGTAATACCTAGGGGATCATGGGGCGATGTTGCTAGGCTCTTTATCATGGTCCGATGGGTAGATCAGAGAAATGTGTTTTCTGATTCACAATGAGTTGTGAGCCCACGGCTAGCTGTATCCCTGAACCATTGAGGGTTACACTGTGTACTGGTTTACCAATTCCCATGCAGACAAGGATATGGTACTCAAAGTGTTGAGTATAATAGCAGGAAGGTTGGGAGCATGACTTCCCAAAAGTATCTAAGGGAGTAGGAGTTCCATATTTATCTAATGAGAGCAAAACCTGTCATATATAGATTTAGTGGTCCGAAAATTTGATTTTACATCATAATGATCAGTTTTGTAAACTGAGCACATCGGTGATATCTGATCATTGATCGGGATTATGATGAGACCACAATCGAGGGATTTGAACCGAATGTTCACAGTTCTAGTTGAACCGAATGTTCACAGTTCGAGTTGAACCGAATGTTCACAGTTCTACTTGAAACGAATGTTCACAGTTTTGCTTACATCAAACTCTTTCCCTCAATCTATAAATATGGCATGAAGGTAGAAAGAAAAAAACACAACAAAAGCTATTCAGCAAATTCTCCCCCTCTCCTCCTCTCCCTCCTCCCGCCGTCGCCGCCGTCGCACTTCGCTGCGATCATCCTAGCTAGGATGTTCTGCTCGCGAAATATTCGTTGGAATTCTAGTGCATTCCAACGAAGGAATTGGAAACCGGTCGTGGACCTGATTAGGAGCAACCAAATAAGTGCTATTTTCATTTGATAAATAGTCGGAACCAGGCGCCTAGTCGCCATACAGGTATATTCAAAACATCCTATGAATGTTTGAATTATTATATAGGAGTATTGACCGTTCCAGGGCTCCTAAATTTTTAATTCTTCCGCTGCGCCCCGGGAGCGGGATCCGGATCCGCGCTGCACCAACATAACATTCAAGAACACTGAGCTACTGCAGCTCAAGATTTAAGGAACCATATTGTTTGTGTTAACTAGCTCGCAGAGCAGCTGATAATCCGGACCAGCTCGCAGAGCTGTTGATCCAGCTTCACGCTGATCTGGTTGCGCAGTTGCGTGCTGGTTTTCAACCCTTTAATTTTAAAATGCACGTAACTTATGGGTTCGGTGTCTAGGCTGTGTGAGAGCCTACGTGAGTTGTGGCAGAGCTCACGGACCCTCGCTCCACCTGCGCGAACTGGTCGCGCAGGTGAACGCCCCCCCGTGCGCACAGGAGTGCGCACAGCGTGCAGCATGTGTGCGGGCGGAGTGCGCACACCCGCCACCCCACCTCCTCGAGCTGGTCGCACAGGTGGCCTCCCCCGTGCGCACACGTTGCGCACAAGGGCGCGCATAGTGTGCAGCACTCGCGCTGCACGCGTGCGGGCGGCGACGCACCGCCCGTGCGGCGTTTTCAGGGTGGAGATGCGGCGTCGGTTTTTGAATTTTAGGGTTTTTGGGGCCTGTCCCGGGCGGCCAGAGTTGTTTTTGGGCCATTACTCTCTATTGGGCCTTTTTGGTTGGACCAAAATTAATTTTTGAAAATTTTGAGATATTGGACCTAAAATTGTTTTAAGCCCAAAATTGATGCAATTAAAATAACAAAATAAGATTTTATTTATAAAATATGATTTTAAATTTAAAATATGATTTTGTTGGATAAATAAAATTTGATTATTATATTTATGTCAACTAATTGAGTTAATTGTATAGATAATGTTTGGGATGATCGAGAGCCGTGCCCAATGTGTTAGGTGTATGCTAGGTTTTATAATTTTGGTTTTAATATTGTTGAAATCAATTCAAAGTGGGCCTGGTTTATGGCCCGTTCCCACCTCTTTAAAATGTATCCATATTTGTCATGGTTATTTAAATGTAAATATTAGACTTAGTGGGAGGATAATTTTGAATATGGTGGAGATGATGATCAAAGATATTGAAGACCAAAGACTTGTAAAACTGGAAGCTTATGTAATAGGATTGCATTGGCATACTGCATGTCACCTAGGATTGGACCTAGATCTGTGCTTGGCAACCGTGGATCGCATAGCTCTCGCTCATCGATCATCCCAATTATAGATGTGATATATATCTGTTGAATCCGCATTTTTAAATTTGATTTAAAATTGTTGAGACCAAATTTCAAAATTAAAATCCCTCATTTTAAATTTGATTTAAAATTTATATCAAGATTAAAAGTTTATTCGATAAGCTAAGAGAATTTAAATATTGTTTAAAATTTCCTACCTTCCATCAACAATGGGTGTACGTCGATGATACCCGTATACATGGCCCGGCTCATATTATTGAGGGGGTTATGTATGCCGAAAAGCTATACATGTCATTGACACTTGCTGTGAGTTGGTTGGAACTCCCTTTAACGTTGGCTCATATTATTGGGGACATTAAGAGGACAGTCCATCACAACTCAACATTGATGGGTCATCTTGACACGTGATAGTAATCGGCGTCATATTATTGGGCCCTTACTGGACGTGAGGTAAATACACGGAGGTTGCACCTGTTGCAATTGGGCTCTACCTTTTGAGGGTCATGGTTGGCTGATATTATTCGGGACCATGATTTACGTTAGAGTAGATGCCCAACTAGCCAACTAGTGGCGTGTGGGTTTATAGACTCTTGTATGTGACAATCTTTATATATGATATTCGCATTTATTTATATGGCATTCTTTACTTTCATTGTATGTATGATGATTTACAATTGCGTTGAGTAAAGACCTAGAATGCACTAAAGCGTATGTTAGATGTGATAGTGGGTATGACGGCTATCATGAAACACATCTAATAGTCGCTGTGTATTCTGAAC
>KV016722.1:98089-120544 GCA_001598015.1 Dorcoceras hygrometricum
TCGTTCCTATTCGATTGGGCCGTCAAAATGAGGATAAGGCCGCCCGAGCTTGAGACTAGCATATGCGATGTGAAGTACCATGTTTCATTGGTAGGGAACATGGTGATGTTCTGAGCATGCAGATGGATAGTGACCTGGTGATCTATCGAACTACCCTCGTTCGGACTTTCCAAGTGGTTACCATTTGTCGAGTGAATAAGTCCGAGGTCTTGGTTGTACTGATTAGTCCTCACTACTCGAAACGTCATTGAGACTCTACATGATAGGCGCCTCACTTTCACCCGTTTACCGACTCACTTGGGGTCATTAGGTGGCGGGATTGGGTGAGGTCCCGATGCATGTAGGAGTCGATGCTTCGTTGTCGAGGATTCACCGCTCGCTTTCATGCGTGGATATCCTATGCTATCTGAGGAGACAATAGCGTATAAATCTCTGGCCAGAGTACTGGATGTGTTTTAGGTAAATGGGTTTACCTAGTAACACTCGTGATGTCACTATTTAATCTCCAAGATTTATGCATAGTTATCGGATCTCTAGCGACTCTCGATTTACCAATGGTCGTTGATCTGATCGGGATATATGTGTTGAAAGGACCATACTGTACGCTAACCACGACCAACTGGTTCTTGCAGGCACTATCAGTGATATATAGGGGATCATGGGGCGATGTTGCTAGGCGCTTTACCATGATCCGTTGGGCAAGTCCGAAATTGTGATTTCGGAGCCACAATGGTTGTCGGCCCACGGCTAGCTGTATCCCTGAACCATTGAGGGTCACACAAGTACTGGATTCACGATTCCCGTACGGAAACTGAGCTCAATGTGTTGAGCATAGGAGGAGGAATTTAGGGAGTGCGACTTCCTAAAAGTCAACATGGGTCAAATTGCGATTTCCCAAAGTTGAGGGGCTAAACTGCTATTTTGGTCTAGGTGGTCTGAAAAATTGTTTTCACATCATAATACTCAGTTTTGGAAATTGTGTTGATCGATCCGATCTGATCGATGATCAGGGTTATGATGAAGCCACGGAGATGGAAATGAACCTAATGTTCATATGGATCTGGGCCTGACCCAAGTCCATTGGGCCGGTTCAAGCCCATCACTTATTTATTAAATTAGACCTAGGGCTACAACTAGAACACACTTGATACAACCCTAGCCTCCAAGTGGCCGCCCCCTCCCTCCTCTACCTCACGACCGCCGCCGCTCCTCCACGCGTCGCCGCGCCGCGCCGTCGTGATCGGACTTGTTCCGATCGTCTTTTCGAGAAGTTTCCGTCCGTGCCAAATTCGTCAGGCCTTCTAGTGTAGGCTGATGAAGGATTCTTGTTTCCGGTCGTGGACCTGATGAGGAGGATCTTCCGCCGCCTACCGTATAGAGCCAGATTCCCTGCGAATTTGGTTGGAGCCAGGCGCCTAGACGCCAGCAAGTTGACACTCTATAAAATATCCTATGCATGTTTTATTGATTATTTTGATGTATTGAACGTTTTTCGGGGCAAATTTTAAACTTCCGCTGCGCCCCCGGGAAACGGGATCCGGATCCGCCATTGAAGCCAACACTTACTACTCGAAACATCATTGAGACTCTACATGATTAGTCGCCTCACTTTGACTCGTTTACCGACTCCGTGAGGGTCATCAGGTGTCGAGATTGGGTGAGGTCACGAAGCATGTGGGAGTCGATGCCTTGTTGTCGATAATTCACCGCTCGCCCTAGTGCGTGACTATCCTATGCTATCTGAGTAGATAATAGTGTGACAAATCTGTGAGACCTGAATCTGTTAAGTAAGATTAATTGTGGAAATTAATCGATTGATTTGAGATTTTTGTGGTTTAGAATCTCTGTTGGTGTTTTAGTGACATTTTCGGGTCGATTTCATTCCTTTGGGTGAGGTCACGAAGCATGGTGGGAGTCGATGCCTTGTTGTCGATAATTCACCGCTCGCCCTAGTGCGTGACTATCCTATGCTATCTGAGTAGATAATAGTGTGACAAATCTGTGAGACCTGAATCTGTTAAGTAAGATTAATTGTGGAAATTAATCGATTGATTTGAGATTTTTGTGGTTTAGAATCTCTGTTGGTGTTTTAGTGACATTTTCGGGTCGATTTCATTCCTTAGAACGATTCTAGTAATTTTCGTATTTTTGAGTTTGGGTGCCTGAGCTGGTGACAGTTTGCTGACGTCACATTGTGTGTGGGCATCAAAGGCGCTGACGTAAGCCTTGCTGTTATCAGTCGAGAGTATAGGAATCAGTCGCTGGTTGAATTAGCGTGTTTTTGTATCGGGCGGGATACGATGTCGTTGTGAGTTTTATACCTGCTGATAACAGATATGTCAACGTAAGCATTATTGTTGAGCGTTCTAAGGATGACGTAGACTTTACTGTCGTCAGTCGATGGGTGATATTAGTGTAACGTTGTGCGAGAGCTGGCGACAGCAACGCTTACGTGGATTTCAGCAGGAGTGCGCTATAGAATTTCGAAACGGTGACGTTTTGGGAAGCAACGACTGATTTATATCTGTCAGCAGATAGTTCCTGTAGCGGGTATAAGACGTCGTCGTTTGGATTAGTAGAGGCGACGTCGTTTTGAGGATTCAGTCATGGTTTGTTATCGCATTTGGTTATAGCGCCCAGCTGCTGGAAGATAGGATGACGTATCTATGCGACGCCGTTTCATTTAGTTGAAACGCTGCGTTTTAGTGTTGTGCTGGTATCAGTTGTGAACATTGTTGTGCGTTGTTTCTTTCATGCGACTGGATGTTCAGCTGTTGGCAGAAAGGATTGCGTCACCTATGCGACATCGTTTGGATTAGTCGCTACGACTTCGTTTTGATTTGCATTAGAGGGCCTTGGTTATCGTTGCTGCTGGCAGCAGCAGGTTGTTGGTTGATGAGAATGCGTCGACTGATTTTGTCGGTGTAAATGCGCTCCTGCTGATAGCAGCAGTTAAGAGTTTTATAAATAGCAAGACTTGGTCTTCGTTGTGGATTATTAGTTCCCATACTTAGAAATATTTCCCCGATTGTCGACCTCTGTTTCTCAAACCCTCGTTACTATTCACCGTGAGCTATTCCGGTGAATTCCTGGTGTTTCCGGTGGTTGTTTTGCTCGTGTGAGGTAGCGTTGGACTCCTCTCGAGAAGCTCTATCATTATTCACCAGTTTTAGAAGCTGTAATTGGATATTTGAGGAATGCAAAGTTGCTGCCGTTCCAATGTTGAGTCGACCGGGTAGAACTACGTTCTGGTTTTCAGCTTTTACCAGAGTCTTCGGGATTACCTGCAGTGCTAATTATAGCTCAGAAGCGTGGGATTTGAGGTACGGGTTGAGCTTGTAAATTTCAGCAAGGTGACGGCGTGAATGATTTGTGAGATGGCTTTGCTGGCTAGTATGTTTATCTGCCTGTTGAGGCTGATGATTTATGAGATGGCTGTGTTTAAGTATTATGTACTTGCTGATGTTGCTACTGATTTCGCATATCTTGATATGCTTGTTATTCCAGCATGTGCATACACGCATTTGCATCTCATTCCAGCTTTATTGCCATTGTTTCGTTGTTGTACTTGCTCTATTTCTTACCAGGATGCGAGGGCGAGCGACGATACCGCACTCTCATCTCCCTGCTGGGATCGTTAGCCACCATGCGCCGAGTGGTTAACTACCACAGTTCATGGGCGAGGCAACAGCAGGTACAAACGGTCTACAACTACCCAAACCGCATCGCATCCTCGGCTGGAACGAGGCAAATGCGTCACAAAATCCATAGCAATGTGCTCCCAATTCCATTGGGGAACCTCCAAACTCTGCAACAGACCACCAGGTCTCATTCTTTCGGCCTTTACCATCTGACAATTCAAACAACGAGCAACGAAACCAGCCACGTCACTCTTCAGGCCAGCCCACCAAAAGTGTGGCTTCAACGCATGGTACATCTTCCGTGCACCCGGATGGACACTATGTCTGCTGCAATGTTCCTCTCGAAGGATTTCCTCCTTCAAATCGATCAAATTGGGCACAACCAACCTGCCACGGAACCTCAAGCATTCATTGGACGAAACAGAATAGTCATCAAGTTCGTCAGCCCTGACTTTCAACTTCAACTCGTGGATAGACGGATCGGTCCTCTGAGCTGCTCGAATGCTAGAAACAATCTGCGGTTCCACTTGGAACGATGAAACCATAACGCAATCCTCAGCCGGTTAGAATATCCAACCCTTAGTGTTGAGATGCTCTTGATCTTTAGAGATGTACAACGAAGCCAACATCTCACTCGCCTTCCTGCTCAAAGCATCGGCCACTACGTTCGATTTCTCAGGCTGGTATTTAATCTCACAGTCAAAGTCCTTTAACAACTCCATCCACCGGCGCTGTCTCATGTTCAAGTCAGGCTGCGAAAACAAATATTGCAAACTCTTGTGGTCCGAATACCCCACAAACTGCTCGCCATACAGGTAGTGACGCCAGATCTTTAACGCAAAGACTACTGCTGCAAGCTCTAAATCATGAACCGGGTAACGAGTCTCGTGCGGTTTCAACTGCTGCGAGGCATACGCAATGACTCGGCCATTCTGCATCAATACACAACCCAGCCCATTGAGCGAAGCGTCAGAGCAAACAACAAAACCACCTGATCCGGACGGCTGAGCTAACACAGGCGCCGTAGTCAACTTTTCCTTGAGCAGTTGAAAAGAATTCTCACACTGCTCAGTCCAAACAAACCTCTTGTCTTTCTGGGTCAACTGAGTCATCGGCTTTGCTATACTGGAGAAGCCTTCGATAAAACGACGATAATAGCCAGCCAGACCCAAGAAACTACGAATCTCAGACACATTCCTGGGACGTTCCCAGTTCAGAATTGCATCAACCTTGCTAGGATCCACCGAAATCCCCTCGGCTGAAATCACATGACCCAGAAACACTACACGTTCCAACCAGAACTCGCACTTAGAAAACTTTGCATACAACTGTTGTTCTCTCAACCTCTGAAGAACAATTTCTAAGTGCTCCTTGTGCTCCCTCGGAGTCTTTGAGTACACCAGGATGTCGTCAATAAACACAATCACAAACTGATCTATGAACTCTCTAAAAACTCGGTTCATCAAATCCATAAAGACTGCTGGCGCGTTTGTCAACCCAAACGGCATCACCAAAAACTCAAAATGTCCGTACCTCGTACGAAACGCAGTCTTCGCGACATCCTGATCTCTCACTCTCAACTGATGGTACCCGCAACGAAGATCAATCTTAGAATATACCGTAGAACCTTGCAACTGATCAAACAGATCATTGATTCTTGGCAACGGGTACTTATTCTTTACTGTCGCTTTGTTCAGTTGACGAAAGTCAATGCACATCCGCATCGAGCCATCCTTCTTCTTCACAAACAATATGGGCGCTCCCCACGGCGACATACTAGGTCGGATAAAACCTTTCTCCAGCAAATCATCTAACTGCACCTTGAGTTCCCTCAACTCCACAGGCGCCAGACGATACGGAGCACGCGAAATCGGAGCTGTGCCAGGTACCAGCTCTATGCTGAAGTCTATCTCCCATCTTGGAGGAAAACCAGGAATCTCCTCCGGAAACACGTCGGGAAAATGTCGCACCACGGGAACGTCGCTAAGTTGAACACCTGAAGAAGAAGATGCATCCACAGCGTAAATCATAAAGCCAGCATTTCCCAAAGACAGCAAACTGAACATCTCCATCGTGGAAACCAACGGAATCTTCGATCGCGAATCCTGGCCGTAGAAGTCCTACTTCTCGCCAGACAAAGGCCTAAAGCGCACAATCCCATGGAAACAATCCACGGAGGCCCTGTAGTTGGACAGTACATCCATCCCAACTATACAATCGAAATCCCAAAGCATCAGACGGATCAAATTCGCTAACAAGACATGCTCACCAAACCGCAATACACCATCCAACAAAACCTCCTGGGAGAACAGGCTCACACCACCGGGGGTAGAAACAGAAACAGCATCGCGCAAATGGATGGTACACAGACCATGCTCAACAACAAACGAATCAGAAATAAACGAATGCGATGCACCGGTGTCAAACAACACACGAGCAGGAAAGTCAAAGACGAAACATGTACCTCCAATCACCCGGCTCGGTGTCTCCTCGGCCTGTTCTCTCGTGATGGCGTTAACCTGAGCATGCTGGGGTCCTGAGAAGAAAGTCTGAGACGACTGCCCAAAACGCGATGGGCCAGGCTACTGGAATGGCCTAAAAGGAGTCTCACCTAAACGGGGCTGCTGAAACTGCTGATAACGGCCCCTAGACTTACCTCCACGACCCTGAGGCTGGGCCGTGGTCTGTTGTGATCCAGCTGACGGACATACTCTCGCAAAATGCCCGTACTGACCACAAAGGTTGCAGGAGCCCTGCACACCTACACACTGCGTGGAAGGATGCTTCCCACCACAAAAGCCACAAAACTCAGTCCGAGATCCGAGGTTTACTTCCAGGTTTTGGAAGAGTTTGCAAGCAGCTCTAGGCACTAAATTGGCTATGAGTACCGCGTATCACCCCCAGACAGATGGCCAATCTGAGCGAACTATCCAGACGCTAGAGGATATGTTGTGTGCTGTTGTGTTGGATTTTGGAGGTAGCTGGCAAGACACGCTGTCTTTGGTTGAGTTTTTGTACAATAACAGCTACCAAGTGACGATTGGTATGGCGCCTTTCGAGGCTTTGTATGGCCGCAAGTGCAGATCGCTAGTATGTTGGGAAGAAGTGGGGGAGAAGCAACTATCTGCCCCTGACTTTGTGCAGCAAATGAAAGATCATGTGGATCTTATTAGATAGCGGATGAAAGCTGCCAAGGATCGCCAAGCTAGTGATGCCAATAAGAGGCGTCGACCTCTTGAGTTTCAAATTGGTGATCGTGTATTTCTCAAGGTTTCTCCTTTCCGTAGTGTGATGCGTTTTGGATGCAAGGGGAAGTTAGCTCCTCGTTACGTTGGTCCGTTTGAGATTGTCGAGAGGATTGGCCCTTTGGCGTATCGTTTGTTGCTGCCGCCAGATTTGTCCTCCTTGCACGATGTGTTTCATGTGTCAATGTTGTGGAAATACGAGCCAGATCCGTCTCATGTGCTTAGAACCGACGAGGTGGAGTTAGATCAGTCGTTGAGTTATCAAGAGTATCCCTTGCAGATCCTTGACATAAAGGAGAAGCAGCTGAGAAACAAGACCATTCCGCTGGTAATGGTGCAGTGGAGCAAACATGGAAGGAAGAAGCTACTTGGGAGCTGGAAGAAAAGATGCAGCGTGAGTGGCCGCATCTGTTTGATTAGCTGTTGAGCTATATTTCCAGTAGTTTGTAGCTTTTGATTTTATTCCTCCCTAGTGGCTTTAATGTGTTTGCTCAGTTATTTGAGACTCTTGGCATTGTGTTGAACGAGTTCTGGTGTCGGGTTTTAGTTGCTGTTCTGTTTTCTGTTGATCGCATTGTTGATTCAGAGTTGTTGTTTGATTTCGAGGACGAAATCCTTTTTAGTGGTGGAGAAATGTGAGACCTGAATCTGTTAAGTAAGATTAATTGTGGAAATTAATCGATTGATTTGAGATTTTTGTGGTTTAGAATCTCTGTTGGTGTTTTAGTGGCATTTTCGGGTCGATTTCATTCCTTAGAACGATTCTAGTAATTTTCGTATTTTTGAGTTTGGGTGCCTGAGCTGGTGACAGTTTGCTGACGTCACGTTGTGTGTGGGCATCAAAGGCACTGACGTAAGCCTTGCTGTTATCAGTCGAGAGTATAGGAATCAATCGCTGGTTGAATTAGCGTGTTTTTGTATCGGGCGAGATACGATGTCGTTGTGAGTTTTATACCTGCTGATAACAGATATGTCGACGTAAGCATTATTGTTGAGCGTTGTGAGGATGACGTAGACTTTACTGTCGTCAGTTGATGGGTGATATTAGCGTAACGTTGTGCGAGAGCTGGCGACAGCAACGTTTACGTGGATTTCAGCAGGAGTGCGCTATAGGATTTCGAAACGGTGACGTTTTGGGAAGCAACGGCTGATTTATATCTGTCAGCAGATAGTTCCTGTAGCGGGTATAAGACGTCGTCGTTTGGATTAGTAGAGGCGACGTCTTTTTGAGGAATCAGTCGTGGTTTGTTATCGCATTTGGTTATAGCGCCCAGCTGCTGGAAGATAGGATGACGTATCCTATGCGACGCCATTTCATTTAGTTGAAACGCTGCGTTTTAGTGTTGTGCTGGTATCAGTTGTGAACAGTGTTGTGCGTTGTTTCTTTCATGCGACTGGATGTTCAGCTGTTGGCAGAAAGGATTACGTCACTTATGCGACGTCGTTTGGATTAGTCGCTGCGACGCCGTTTTGATTTGCATTAGAGGGCCTTGGTTATCGTTGCTGCTGGCAGCAGCAGGTTGTTGGTTGATGAGAATGCGTCGACTGATTTTGTCGGTGGAAATGCGCTCCTGCTGATAGCAGCAGTTAAGAGTTTTATAAATAGCAAGACTTGGTCTTCGTTGTGGATTATTAGTTCCCATACTTAGAAATATTCCCCGATTATCGACCTCTGTTTCTCAAACCCTCGTTACTATTCACCGTGAGTTATTCCAGTGAATTCCCGGCGTTTCCGGTGGTTTTTTTGCTCGTGTGAGGTAGCGTTGGACTCCTCTCGAGAAGCTCTATCATTCTTCACCAGTTTTAGAAGCTGTAATTGGCTAGTTGAGGAACGCGAAGTTGCTGCCGTTCGAATGTTGATTCGACCGGGTAGAACTACGTTCTGGTTTTCGGCTTTTACCAGAGTCTTCGGGATTCCTTGAAGTGCTAATTATAGCTCAGAAGCGTGGGATTTGAGGTACGGGTTGAGCTTGTAAATTACAGCAAGGTGACGGCATGAATGATTTGTGAGATGGCTTTGCTGGCTAGTATGTTTATCTGCCTGTTGAGGCTGCTGATTTATGAGATGGCTGTGTTTAAGTGTTATGTACTTGCTGATGTTGCTACTGCTTTCGCATATGTTGATATGCTTGTTATTCCAGCATGTGCATACACGCATTTGCATCTCATTCCATCTTTATTGCCATTGTTTCGTTGTTGTACTTGCTCTGTTTCTTACCAGGATGCGAAGGCGAGCGGCAAGACAACAGCAGGTCGAGTTTTTTGATGCATCTGGTATTCGGGTGTTGTGTCCCGGCGAGTGGCTAGCTACCACACTTGGAACACACCCAGTGGCCACAGTTGTTGCAGATTCCGTTGAGCTGTGCATTGAGCTCCTTGACTTCCTTTTCGGTTGGAGTCATTCGTTGTTGTCCAGCATCTCATGCATGGCATCTGCATTTTATTCTTGCTGTTTACTGTTGATTTATAGTTGCTCTGCGTACTTGGTTTTGACCCATGTCCCTCTGGGCTTGGTTTGTTTTCCTTGCCTGTTGTGTTGTCCAGGTTTTACAGCTGGTCGTGGTGCTGGCCCAGCTGGAGGTGCCCCAGGAGGTGGTTGAGTATCCCAGTAGCGTATAGCATATATTTATGTATCAGTATTGATAGCCACGGGGATGCCCTGTGCTTTGTCGTTGTATCCATTTGTGGAGTCTGATACATGTTTGTTTGTGTATTGATGCTATACTTGTGTCTGTTGGTTTATTAAACTGGGATTCTATTTTAACTATTGCGCTATTTTAAATTATATGTTTTAACTCGTCAGGCCAAAAGCGAAAAATTTACCCACTTTTGATAAGCTTCCGCATGTGTTGTATGTTTTTACTTGGTTTAGAGCACGAGGCCTGACAAAATCTCTGGCCAGAGTACTCTTGTGCTTCAGTGTAAATGAGTTTACCTGGTAGCACTCGCGATGTCGCTATTCTGATCTCCAAGATGTATGCATGGCTATCGAATCTCTAAGGACTCTCGATTTACCAATGGTCATTGATTCGATCGGGATATATGAGTTGAAAGGACCATACTATACTCTAACCATGATCTACTGGTTCTTGCAGGCACTATCAGTGATACCTAGGGGATCATGGGACGATGTTACTAGGCGCTTTACCATGGTCCGATGGGTAGATCTGAAAAATGTGTTTTCTGATTCACAATGAGTTGTGAGCCCACGGCTAGCTGTATCCCTGAACCATTGAGGGTCACACAGTGTACTGGTTTACCAATTCCCTTGCAGACAAGGATATGGTACTCAAAGTGTTGAGTATAATAGGAGGAAGGTTGGGAGCATGACTTCCCAAAAGTATCTAAGGGAGTAGGAGTTCCATATTTATCTAATGAGAGTAAAACCTGTCATATATAGATTTAGTGGTCCGAAAATTTGATTTTACATCATAATGATCAGTTTTGTAAACTGAGCACATCGGTGATATCTGATCATCGATCGGGATTATGATGAGATCACAATCGAGGGAGTCGAACCGAATGTTCACAGTTCGAGTTGAACCGAATGTTCACAGTTCTACTTGAAACGAATGTTCACAGTTCTAGTTGAAACGAATGTTCACAGTTCTACTTGAAACGAATGTTCACAGTTTTGTTTACATCAAACTCTTTCCCTCAATCTATAAATATGGCATGAAGGGAGAAAGAAAAAAACACAACAAAAGCTATTCAGCAAATTCTCCCCCTCTCCTCCTCTCCCTCCTCCCGCCGTCGCCGCCGTCGCACTTCGCTGCGATCATCCTAGCTAGGATGTTCTGCTTGCGAAATATTCGTTGGAATTCTAGTGCATTCCAACGAAGGAATTGGAAACCGGTCATGGACCTGATTAGGAGCAACCAAATAAGTGCTATTTCCATTTGAGAAATAGTTGGAGCCAGGCGCCTAGTCGCCATACAGGTATATTCTAAACATCCTATGAATTTTTGAATTATTATATAGGTGTATAGACCGTTCCCGGGCTCCTAAATTTTTAATTCTTCCGTTGCGGCCCGGGAGCGGGATCCGGATCCGCCGCTGCGCCAACATATATAACATATGGACGGCCAGGATTCACGCCAAGAATCAAGCGGCTCAGATGGTAAGTTTAGACATGGGCTTGGGCTGGATAATAATATGAGATCGGGCCAGCAAAAGACTTGGACCACATTTCTCACAATTCTCCACCTTGATCCAAGTTCCGAGCTCTAGTGAAGCTTACAGTCCAGGGTCATCATTGGTTTCATCATAGCCAAGAGAGGTGTGTTCTCAACACACAGAACCTCTCATGTGGTAGCAGATTGCTACAACCAGCAGGTCCAATTTGCCAAAGGCAAAGAGGAACATCTAGTACCTGCAGGACAAGGGTTAGTCACATGTATCAAACTTCAGAATTTTCAAACACGACATGAACTTACTAACAGGCAGACACTTTGTACCCATATCTGCAGGATTGTATTCAGAGGGTGTCTTCTCAAGAAAGATCAGCCCTTTGGAGACAATATCTGTCACGTCCCGAGATCGAGACTCATGACATCGGCAATATTAAACAATTATAAAATTGTAAAATATTAAGCCTCATAGTATAGCTCCAAACCAGTCTGTTACATAACCAAAAAATATAATTATTTTTACAATTGAAAATCAAATTCTGAATAACAGAACTGCGAAAGCGAAATTTACATTAACAGTACTAATTCTTCACCAGTCCCAGAACAGCTCTTGTTCTTCCTCTTCAACCTGTTCTTCGTTCTTATCTGGTGGGAGAAGTAAGGGGTGAGTGTTTGGGAAAACACTCATCAAGTCGGGGATCATTCGAGCATACAAAATATACATATACATATACAGATTCGGACAGAGCATATAACAGAACAGAACAGAGCATATCACAGAACAGGTGGCACTGATAGTTAATTCGTTTCTATGGTTTACTGGTCAGTCCCTAATTTTTACTCCTCTAAGGGGTCGAGACCATAGTTACACCTTGTCAGAGTGCGGAATATTCCATAGACCCATATTACGACAGAAACATCAGTGCTAAAACAGAGCATAACTCATAGCATGAACTTGACAAGAAACGAAAGTTGATACGAAACAAGTGCTCGAATGATAATTTCAGAACAGAATATAGCATAACAGATTATATAGTATTTCAAACGAAAATTCAGATCTCGGAAATAGAGCCCAAACAAATCATATCTGAGACGGTCAACTCAGATCTGGTACGGTCAACTCAGATCTGGGACAGGCAACAGTCAACATAGATCTGGGACAGTCAGCAGTCAACTCAGATTTGGGACAGTCAATAGTCAACTCAGATCTGGGACAGTCAACAGCCAACTCAGATCTGGACAGTCAACAGTCAAGTCAGATCTGTACAGTCAACAGTCCACTCAGATCTGGAAAAGTCAATAGTCAACTCAGATCTGGACTGGTCAACACAGCTTTGGACTGGTCAACTCAGCTTTGGAATGGTCAACTCAGCTTTGGACGGTCAATTCAGATTTGGTGAATTCAGATTTGGCGACGGAAATTCAGATTTGGTAAAGAAAACTCCGCACGCGAATTTTAGTAATTTCACGCAATAATAACTGCCAATTTAGAGGGATTAATGGTCAATTAAGAGACACAAATCAATGCCTACACTAATGCTCTCGTAACAGCCATTTTAATGGCATAAAATCAGGAAATTAAGGCTTTAATGGCTGCCCTTTTGACTCCCATTTCTGCACCTATAAATAACCAGCTGATGGCAGCATATTTCCCTCACTCACCTCGAAAATTCTTCAGTAAAAATACAGTAAACTTCCACGCTGAAACTTTGCACAAGGCTGCATCCTAATACTGTACGAAGTACCAGATTTCGCATACCAGTCAAGAAATTTCAGCAGACTGTAAGTGGGCTTTTGCTATGTATATTTCGTTTGAAATACTATAAATTATTATGCTATATTCTATTTTGAAATTATCCTTCGAGCACTTGTTTCGTATCAGATTTCGTTCGGTGTCAAGTTCATGCTATGATCTATGCTCTGTTTTAGCACTGATGTTTCTGTCGTAATATGGGTCTACGGAATATTCCGCACTCTGAGTTACGTGGTGTAACTATGGCCTCGACCCCTTAGAGGAGTAAAAATTAGGGACTGATCAGTAAACCATAGAGACGAAGCAACTATCAGTGCTACCTGTTATGATGTGCTACCTGTTATGCTATGCTCTGTTCTGTATATGCTCTGTTCTGAAATCTGTTATTCAGTATATGTATATATTGTTATGCTCGAATGGTATCCCCCACTTGCTGAGTGTTTCCTCAAACACTCACCCCTTACTTCTCCCACCCAGTTAAGAACGAACAACAGGTTGAAGAGGAGGAACAAGAGCTGTTCTGGGGCTGGTGAAGATCCAGTGTTTTTTCGTTAATGTAAAATTTCGCTTCCACATTTCTGTTACTCATATTTTGATTTTCAAATGTAAAAAAAAAACGATTATATTTGGTTATCGAACAGACTGGTTTTGAGCTATGCTATGAGGCTTAATATTTTACAATTTTATAATTGTTTAATATTGCCGATGTCATGAGTCTCGATCTCGTGACGTGACATTTTAGTGGTATCAGAGCTCACCAGGTTCATAATCCGGCTGGGAAACGAAATCTGAAATTTTGCAAGGTACGGGACGAACTTTCAGATTTTGGCATGAGACCAGTCTACCCCCTCCAAAACGGTCCAACGAGCAATACTCACCACTTTGTCGTGATTTAAGGCGCTTTTTGGCCAAATTCCTTCGTTTAGGCCTCCGAAAACGCGTTTTTGCCGTTTTTGGAAAGATTTGAAAATTCAGTAACTTTTTGTACAAGACTCCGATTTCAGTTCCATCAACTGTTCTGTAATCCCTATGGTTAGAACTAACTGTTTATGGAATAATCTCACAACTTTCTATTTTTGGAAATATCTTCGATTTTTAGGAAATGTGCCCCTCTGTCCCCCGTACTCGTGCTGTTGCTGCCCTTCGCATGAAGAATATTGCCCTTGACAACCAAAGCCGCATGATTAGACGTCTTAGAGCCCAACTAGCAACCGAGAGACGAGAGCGACTGCTATGAAGAAAGAACATGAGAGTACCGAAGTAGCGTTAGAAGCCTCGCACAAGACCATTGCCGGGCTCACTGAAATAGGCCTTTGCATGTCCAAGAAAATTGAAAGGATGAAGGCAAAGAAACAAGAGACTAGAGATAGCCTTCAGGAGTGTCATCATAAGTGGCAGGCTCGCATCCAAGCGGCCGAAGATACGATCCAAGAGCAACACCTTGTTGTCGAGGCCCTGGTAGAGGAGAAAGCTAGCCTACTCCAAACAATCCAAGGTCCACAAGAAGACAACGGTGCTCCTGCTCCATTCGATGATGAATGGGAGGAAGACCCGGAAGAAGAAGGGCTTGAGGAAATTCCTATAGGCGAGGGAGAGATTGTCGATGAATAGCATTTGTTTTACCTTTTGAATAAAAATTGTTCATTCTTCTATCCAAAATTTTCTTATCCCTTTGTGCTATAGTATTCTCGATCGTTTCACAATTTTACGCATCCATTCTTAGTAAGCTTTCCTATGGAAGAATATGGCAAGCAACCGAAGAAGCGATAGTAACAACGGAGGTGAAGGGTCCTCCAATTCAAGAACTGGTCTTAGCAGAGAATACCTGATGGCAATAGCTACTATAGTTGCCACGACTCTCCAGGAGTTGGTCAATACCAACAATAACCAAGCTCCTCCTCCTACCCCTCCACCTCGTGGGACTAAGTACTACTATGAGTCCCTACGCAAGAACAAAGCCCCCACCTTCGAGGGGCCCTTGACGCCGAAGTTGCCCAGACTTGGATGAATAATATTGAAACGCAACTCCGGCTGCTGGAAGTCCCAGACGCTGTCAAGTTAGATGTTGTAACACCACTCCTCGACGGCAAAGTTAGAAAATGGTGGGAAGCAGTCGAGCCAACCATGACTGCAAATGGACAAATCACGTGGAAAAAATTTCGGGAAGCATTCTTGAAACAGTACTTCCCAATGGAAGTCAGAATACAATGGCTCAGCGAGTTTGAAACCTTCACTCAGACTACAGACATGTCGATGGTAGAGTATACATCCAAGTTCAACTCTTTGGGCACCTATGTCCCAACGATCATGGAAAATAATACTCTAAGGATGCACCGATTCAAGGAGGGTCTGAATATCCGTATTCAGTCAGCCCTTGCAGTCTACCAAGCCACAAGCTTTGAGGACTTAATGGGAGCTGCAATCCGAGCCAAGACTGAAATAAAGAGGCGGGAAGCTGACAACAAGAACAAACGCCCCCTCCAATGCTCAGACTTCACACGGTGGGTCTAAGACCACGTGGCCAAACCTCAAAAATCGTGGATCGGCGATCTGCACCAAAAACCAAATGTTGGCACCTTCCATCTCTTGTGATTTCCGTCATAGTGGAGATTGTCGCAAGCAGAGTGGTGCATGCTTTAAGTGTGGAAATTTGGGCCACCGAATTGTGCATTGTCCGGAAAAACAAGGTCCAAAGGCTGGATCGAGCAATGCGGCTCCGAACAAGCCAAAGCCCAGGGAGGATAAACCCAATGCTCGTGTGTTTGCAATGACACAATAATAAGCTGAAGACGCCAGCGACGTAGTGGCAGGTACCATTTTATCTAACTAAGCTGCCTGCTTATGTGTTGTTTATTTTGTCACTACCCACTCATTCGTATCTACGAGATTTGCTAAGAAGTTAGGGCTAGAGCCTGAAATTCTATGTGAACCGTATAGAGTAGCAACTCCTACCAACACTACCATTGAAACAAATAAGATCCATCGGAACTACGAGATGTTCCTAAACGACCATTCATTCTCTGCAAACCTGATACAACTCAACATGGTCGAGTTCGATGCCAGATTAGGGATGGATTGGCTAACTAAGAACCATGCATTGGTATATTTCCGAGATAAGAGTGTGAAACTCCAAGCCCCTGATCAAGAGGAGCTGATATATTATGGCAAGAATAGGGAGCCAAAGTCCCTACTTTCTGCTGCCCAGGCATGGACAGCCATGAAGTCAGGAGCAGAAGTTTTCTTGGCGATGATCCACGAAGTAAAATAAGGAGACGAACTCAGAATAGAACATCCCAGTGGTACAAGAGTTCGCAGATGTGTTTCCAGATGACTTACCTGGAAAAGTTCCTGACAGATAAATTGAGTTCGAAATTAACCTAGTGCCAGGGACGGCCCCAATCTCCAAGGCACCCTATCGGATGTCACCCGTAGAACTCTAGGAGCTCAAGGATCAACTACAAGAACTTCTAGACAAAAAGCAGATCAGACCAGTGTGTCACCTTAGGGAGCTCCAGTTTTATTCGTCAAAAAGAAGGATGGAACTATGAGATTGTGCATCGACTACAGAGAGTTGAACAAGATCACAATCAAGAATAAGTATCCTCTTCAAAGAATTGACGACCTCTTTGATCAACTCAAAGGAGCTACAACCTTCTCCAAGTTAGATTTGAGGTCGTGTTACCACCAACTGAAGATCAAGGCTGAGGATGTTCCTAAAACTGTATTTAGAACAAGATATGGCCATTACGAATTCACGCTGATGCCATTTGGTCTAACCAATGCACCAACGGCCTTCATGGACCTCATGAACCAGGTATTCAAACCATTCCTCGACAAATTTGTGGTGGTCTTCATAGACGATATACTCGTGTATTCACCAAGTGAAGAAGAACACAAGGAACACCTTCGAATTACCCTTCAAACCCTGAGGGGGAAACAAATGTACGCCAATTCAATAAGTGCGAATTCTGGCTGAATAGTGTGGCATTCCTAGGCAATATAATTTCTGAAGCAGGCGTATCAGTAGATCCAAAGAAGGTAGAAGCTATCATGGACTGGCCTATACCTAAGACGGTGACAGAAATTAGAAGCTTCTTGGGATTGGCCGGCTATTATCGAAAGTTCGTAGAAGACTTCTCTTCAATAGCCTTACCACTCACTAGACTCACGTAGAAGAACTCCAAGTTCAACTGGAACGAAGAATGTGAGGCAAGTTTTGAAATCCTGAAGACAGAGTTTGCATCTGCTCCTGTGCTGACGCTACCCGTAGGGGACTTAAGCTTTACTGTCTACAGTGATGCATCTAAAGGAGGACTAGGGTGTGTACTCATGCAAGATGGCAGAGTAATTGCTTATGCCTTGAGACAACTGAAGACGCATGAACACAATTACCCAACCCATGATCTAGAGCTAGCTGCAGTGGTTTTTGCTCTAAAGATTTGGCGACACTATCTTTACGGGGCAAAATGCGAAGTATTCACCGACCATCAGAGTCTCAAGTGTATATTCACTCAGAAAGAATTGAATCTGAGACAAAGACGATGGCTCGAGCTTTTGAAAGACTACGACTTGATAATAAACTACCATCCAGGAAAGGCAAATAAGGTAGCCGATGCGTTAAGTCGGAGGAATATGAACAAGGTGATACTATCATCGATCTCGCCCAACTGTGTCTTCGAGAATTGGTCAAGCTAAAACAGGATCAAGACCCCAGCTTAATGAGGCTGAAAGAACAAATAATATGAACAAGGTGATACTATCATCGATCTCGCCCAACTGTGTCTTCGAGAATTGGTCAAGCTAAAACAGGATCAAGACCCCAGCTTAATGAGGCTGAAAGAACAAATCAAGGAAGGGAAAATTACTGATTTCCGAGCAGACCAAGATGGGGTCCTTTGGATGAACGGACGACTATGCGTACCCGACGTCTATAACATCCATCAGGAAGTGATGTCTGAAGCACATAGATCTAAGTTCTCAAACCACCCAGGAAATACGAAGATTGTATAGAGATTTGGAAGAACACTTCTGGTGGAATGGGATAAAAAGAGATGTTGCTGATTTTGTTGCTAAATGCCTTGTATGCCAACAAGTCGAGACAGAACATCAAAGACCTGGGGGATTATTGCAACAATTGGAAATTCCAGAATGGAAGTGGAAAAACATATCCATGGACTTTGTAGTAGACCTGTCGATAACAAGATTAGGACATGATGGAATATGGGTAATCGTGGATAGGTTGACAAAGTCTGCGCACTTTCTGCCTATCCGAATGAACTACGACTTGGATAAGCTCGCTTCGTTGTACATGGACAACATCGTCAGACTGCATGGGGTTCCAACCAGCATTCTGTCAGATAGGGATCCAAGATTCGTATCTCGTTTCTGAAAGAGCTTCCAAGAATCATGGGAAGTAAGGTTACCCTCAGTACGGCTTACCATCCACAGACAGATGGTCAAACTGAGAGAACCATCCAGACCTAGAAGACATGCTGCGGACTTGAACCTTAGACATTGGTAGTAACTGGAGTGAACATATACCTCTAATAGAGTTCGCATACAACAATAACTACCACAGCAGCATAGGAATGGCACCATATGAGGCCTTATATGGATGGAAATGTCGATCGCCGCTGTATTGGGATGAGGTTGAAGAAAAGGCCATCACAGAACCTGAACTCGTCCAGGAGACAATGAAAAAGGTATCCATCATCAAGGACAAACTGAAGGCAGCCCAGGATCGACAGAAAAGCTGGGCAGATTTAAATTGAAGACCCTTGGCCTTTGAAGTAGGCGAAAAAGTGTATCTCAAGGTTTCTCCAATGAAAGGGATAGTCCGATTTGACAAGGCCGGAAAGCTGAATCCCTGGTATGTCGGACCATTTGAAGTCTTGGAAATAATAGGAACACTTTCCTACAGACTGGTCTTGCCATCCAATATGTCAAGAATCCACAACGTTTTCCACGTCTCACAAATAAGGAGATATATCTCGGATTCTAGCCACGTTCTTGATGAAGGGCCACTCCTTGTGGAAGGGAATCTGACCGAAGGACAAAACTATGAATAAGTCTCAATTCGAATCGTGGACACCAAGGACCAAGTACTTAGACGAAGAACAATCCCGTACGTCAGAGTCCAATGGTCCAACCACATCGAGAGAGAAGCCACGTGGGAAATGGAGGAGGAGATGCGTAATCAATATCCCTACCTTTTCGACGATTAAGATCACCAAAGTTTCGAGGACGAAACTTCTTTTAAGGAGGTAGGGATGTGAAAACCCGAAAATTCAGCTCTCGGAAATAGAACCAAAAAAAATCAGATCTGGGACGGTTAACTCAGATCTGGTACGGTCAACTCAGATCTGGGACAGTCAGCAGTCAACTCAGATCTGGGACAGTCAACTCAGATCTGGGACAGTCAACAGCCAACTCAGATCTGGACAGTCAACGGTCAAGTCAGATCTGGACAGTCAACAGTCCACTCAGATATGGACTGGTCAACACAGCTTTGGACTGGTCAACTCAGCTTTGGACGGTCAATTTAGATTTGGCGAATTCAGATTTGGCAACGGAAATTCAGATTTGGTAAATAAAACTCCGCACGCAAATTTCAGTAAGCTTCTCGCAATAGTATCTGCCAATTTAGAGGGATTAATGGCCAATTAAGATACCCAAATCAATGCCTACACTAATGCTCTCGTAACAGCCATTTTAATGGCCATAAAATCAGGAAATTAATGCTTTAATGGCTGCCCTTTTGACTCTCATTTCTGCACCTATCAATACCCAGCTGATGGCAGCATATTTCTCTCACTCACCTCGAAAATTATTCAGTAAAAATAAAGTAAACTTCCACGCTGAAACTTTGCACAAGGATGCATCCTAATACTGTACGAAGTACCAGATTTCACATACCAGTCAAGAAATTTCAGCAGACTGTAAGTGGGCTTTTGCTATATATATATTCGTTTGAAAAACTATAAATTATTATGCTATATTATGTTATGAAATTATCCTTCGAGCACTTGTTTCGTATCAGATTTCTTTCGGTGTCAAGTTCATGCTATGATCTATGCTCTGTTTTAGCACTGATGTTTCTGTCGTAATATGGATCTACGGAACATTCCGCACTCTGAGTTATGTGGTGTAAATATGGCCTCGACCCCTTAGAGGAGTAAAAATTACGACAGAAACATCAGTGCTAAAACAGAGCATAACTCATAGCATGAACTTGACAAGAAACGAAAGCTGATACGAAACAAGTGCTCGAATGATAATCTGTCGTAATATGGATCTACGGAACATTCCGCACTCTGAGTTATGTGGTGTAAATATGGCCTCGACCCCTTAGAGGAGTAAAAATTACGACAGAAACATCAGTGCTAAAACAGAGCATAACTCATAGCATGAACTTGACAAGAAACGAAAGCTGATACGAAACAAGTGCTCGAATGATAATTTCATAACAGAATGTAGCATAACAGATTATATAGTATTTCAAACAAATATATATATAGCAAAAGTCCACTTACTGTCAGTTGCAATCTGTGCGGTTCAAGGTGCATGAAAAGTTCAGCTCTTTGCCAAATCTGATGTACGAAATCTGGTGGATTCGTACAGTGCTAGAATACAACTTGTGAAGGGTTTCAACGTGTAAGTTTACTGGTGTTTTACTGAAATTTCGGAATGAATGTGGGGGAAATCTGGTGCCATAGCAGGGTATTTATAGGTGTAAAAATAGGGTAGTCAAAGGTCAGCCGTTACAACCTTAAATTCCTGATTTTATGGCCATTAAAATGGTTGTTACAAGAGTAACGGTTTAGGAATTGAATTGGGTGGTTTAATTGGCCATTAATCTCTCTAAATTGGCATTACGAATGCGAAATCTGATCTGTACGCGTGTATCAGCTCACTGAAATTCATGAGCTGAGTTTTCTTTACCAAATCTGAATTTACGTCGCCAAATCTGAATTGACGTCGTCAAATCTTAATTTACGTCGCCAAATCTTCATTTACGTCGCCAAATCTGAGTTGACTTAGTCAAAGCTGAGTTGACTTTTCCAGATCTGAGTTGACTGTTGACTGTCCAGATCTGAGTCGACTGTTGACTGTCCAGATCTGAGTCGACTGTTGGCTATCCAGATCTGAGTTGACTGTTGGCGGTCCAGATTTGAATTGACTGTTGGCTGTCCAGATCTGAGTTGACTGTTGATTTTCTAGATCTGAGCTGACTGTTGACTGTTCCAGATCTGAGTTGACTGTTGACTGTCCAGATTTGAGCTGACTGTTGGCTGTCCAGATCTGAGTTGACTTTTGGCTGTCCAGATCTGAGCTGACTGTTGACTGTTCCAGATCTGAGCTGACTGTTGACTGTTCCAGATCTGAGTTGACTGTTGACCGCCTCAAATCTGAGTTGACCGTCAAAATTTTTTTTTCTCTCTTTTTTTTTTGGGTTTTCACAATATCCCTGATAAAGTGAAACCTAACATCTATATGTTTGGTCCTATCATGGAACACAGGGTTTTTGCACAGCTGAATGTCATTGACTATCAGACAAGATAGTGACTTTACCTGTTAACATATTGATTTCATTTAACAGGACCTTAAGCCACAAAGCTTCTTTCAAGGCCTCTGTTATAGCTATATACTCAGATTCAGTAGTAGATAAAGCAACAATATGCTGGAGTTGGGATTTCCAGCTAACACATGCACCACACAAAGTAAACACATAAGAAGTGGTAGATTTTCGGTTGTCTTTATCATTTGCATAATTGGAATCTACATAGCCAGTGAGTTCAATACCTTTATCACATTTAGAAAACTTGAGGACATAGTTCAGAGAGTGCTTAAGGTATCTAAGAAGCCATTTTAATGCATTCCAATGAACTACACCAGGATTTGCCATATATCTACTTAGGCATCTTACAGAATAAGCTATGTCTGGCATAGTGCTAACCATCATATACATGACAGAACCTATGGCATTAGAATAGGAAACATTCCTCATGCTATTTATGTCAGTTTCAGATATAGGACATTGATATTATTTAACATAAAGTGAGCAGCAGGTGGACAGCCACAACAGTAGCAGTAGACATACAAAATTTGTTTAACACCTTTTCAATGTAGGAAGTTTGGTTTAAACTGTGAGACCTGTGTTTTCACAATCAGGTGTTGGTCGGGTTTGGACCAGTCGTTAGTCGATGTGTTTGGCGTAGACATCGAATTTGCCTAAGTGTTGGAATCAGCAGTTGGAAAGATATCAGACGTTGCGTGGGAGACATTTGTTGTAGATGAGCGTTCCGGCAGTAGCAGTAGGAATTAATTGGAGCAGTAGTGCTTCGTTAATGTGAGACCTGTGTTTTCACAATCAGGTGTTGGTCGGGTTTGGACCAGTCGTTAGTCGATGTGTTTGGCGTAGACATCGAATTTGCCTAAGTGTTGGAATCAGCAGTTGGAAAGATATCAGACGTTGCGTGGGAGACATTTGTTGTAGATGAGCGTTCCGGCAGTAGCAGTAGGAATTAATTGGAGCAGTTGTAATGCCCAGATATTTTAGAGGCCACAAACTAGAAAGATTTGAGATTGAGGGATTACAATGCTATTCTATTAAACTCTGTTTCTATCGAGTTTCAGAATTCAGATATATATATTGTTTAGCTTTTTATCAATTAAGAGCTAAATTT
>KV016723.1:55007-65834 GCA_001598015.1 Dorcoceras hygrometricum
ATAGATGTGAATGAATCCGGGTGTGTGAGATTGATACAATGAACGCAACTCTCTGTTTTTCTCACACACTAGGGAATTGCTCTAATACAAGCTAATCTAGATTCAACAGTCGACACAATAAGCTCCTCTCAAGAATGATTGTCGACTGCTTCATCTTCTTTTCCTTTCCCTATGTTGGTGCACTATAGATGTGAATGAATCCGGGTGTGTGAGATTGATACATTGAACGCTCAACTCTCTGTTTTTCTCACACACTAGGGAATTGCTCTAATACAAGCTAATCTAGATTCAACAGTCGACACAATAAGCTCTTCTCAAGAATGATTGTCGACTGTCTTCATCTTCTTTTCATTTCCCTATGTTGGTGCACTGTATAAACAATGTAATTCTACCACAGTGTGTAGTCGCACCAACTGGTTACTTCGAACACTTCTTCAATGGGCGTTGCCTCGAATATATAGCCTCTGTAAAATTCTTCCCGTTGGAAAGCTTCCAAGACTCTTCAGCGCTCCAGATGGCTATCTTGTCTTCTTTCCATTTTAGTGCAACGCTCCTCTGTAAAGTACCGACACAAGAACAGTACTTGCGTCCTTTTCTTTTGCAGGCTACTGTCGCTTTCGCCATTTTGAATTAAGCTCAGCAGTTGACATCCAGCTTTGATAATTCGTCAACTGCTTCGCTGCTGAAATATTCCTACGACTGCTGCGCTTTGCTCCTTCTTCAATTCTTTGCGCCTGGGAACCAACCAAGTCGACTGAATATGCAAAGCTTGCGACTGGTTAATTAGCAACAGCTGATTCAAATAAGCTCTCGACTGGATGCTGCTGTTGCTTGCGTCTGGAATTCATCTTGCGACTGGATATCTTTGCGTTGCGACTGGACACTGTAGCTTCGACTGCTGAAATAACAACGCAAAGTCTTCCTGCTGAATCTTTATCGCAATAGCAAAACGCCGTCGTATCAACTTATGTAAACGACATCGTTTTGCTATCGCTAACTCCAAATAGCATCTGCTGGTTGCACTGTAGCTCCCTGCTGATGAACAGTAGCTTGCGACTGGATGCTTCTCCATACGACGTCGCTTCATCTTCGCGCTTCTTTTCATCTGCTGATCTTTAGCACGACGTCACTTCATCTCTTTCGCTCTTCTCTTCATCTGCTGATAGCTTCCTGCTGAATGATGACTTCACTGCTGATGTCATCCAAACTTAGCGCTCCAGCTGATCTTCATCATCTGCTACTTCGCTCCAGCTGATCTTGCGATACATCCAGCTTCTTGAATAGCGACTGTCAACAGATTCGTCAACAGTACTTATAATCGTGACTGCTGATAGATTCATCAGCAGTACTTATAATTGTTTCCTTTCTTGCGCCTCCAGCTGATCTTCATCATCTCTAACTAAATCTTCAGCGCGCTTCTCTATTCCTGTACCAGCTGGTTCACTTTGATCTTTAGCGCTTGCAGCTGATCTTCATCATCTGCTGGTTTATTATGCTCCAGCTGGTTCAACTTTGGCCTACGCCTGATTACGAACAGCTGATTCAACTCTGGACGTCTCCATTGTTGAACCTGCTGCCGATTCCATGAACGCACCAAACCAACTGCTGCACATTTATTGTGAACCAACTGCTGAACATTTCTTCGATCTGAAATCTGCGCACTTGAGTAGAATTGTTAGAATAACACTTTTTGATCCTATTTCCGAGGACCATCAGTATTTCTTCGTAGTTAAGGCATGATTCATGATGAAACTATCCCAGTTTTTTTATGGTCCCAAATAGATATTGCATGATCTTCGTCTCAATAACCATGTTTAAAATAATGCATTTTTTAGATGATTTTTTTAGTATTTATCGATAAACAAATGTCATGTACCTCTTATAATTGCCCAACAAGCTTGTAGCACCTCAAATACCTGTCCAACATCTTTTCTTGTGGTCTCTTATCTTTCCCTGAATTTCACTCTTTTGGGATCCCGGGGGCAGGAAAAACTCTTGATGAAAGTGACCAATTTCGAGTATATACCATCACTTAGGTAGTATCATTTAGTATATTATGTACCATTCTCAAGAAAATTAATCTCTGGTGCGTTTTCTTTTAAGGCTTCATTAAACAGAAGTGATTAGTTAAGAACATTAATATCATCATGAGATGCAGCGACTCTAAGAAGGCGGTTGACGTGATAGCCTCGAGCACAATTGCTTGATACCCATTGATGCTGCCCAAAAATCGGATGGGTAGATTTGGCGATTCAACGAATAAGTTGAGATCCTGCGAGGACTCAAATGAAGGATTTGGCGGGTTGTTATCTACGTCACAAAGCAAAGTCAGAGGCGCCGTGAGGTATCCCGACGAAGGCACTCCGACGCTCAAGTCAGCGGTTGCTCGAAAGCTATAATAATTCAAGAATCAATTGCTGCTTATTCAGAACGTACCTTAAAAATGAGGTGGAGCTGCCTATTTATATAGAGCGTTGAATGATTTATGGGCCTTGTCTGAGCGGGCCCATTTCTTTGTGACTCACCGGTCAATTTGTTATCAGACCATTGTGCCCCCAACTACCAGTAATTATCCTGATTCTTTGTAGACTGGGCTTGGGAGATCAATGATTCGGCCCATAACCCATCACCCATGATTGTCTAATGTTTATTGGGCTCTCCACACTACTGCAAAAATTTTTCCAAAAACAAATCAAGGCTTCCACGCGTGCTAGGGAAACTGTGTCTTTGCTCATGCATTTGACCAAAGGATTTATGTCGGTTGTATTGGGTTTTCACAAAAGTACACGTCTGTTAGAGTAGAAGTCCAGCTAGCCAACTGTTAGCAGTGGACTTTGTTTAATATATTGTAAAAAACTATCTTTATTCATTTATGTAATTTATATTTATTTTGACATTATTTATCTTTACATTTATTGCACAAATGACTTGGATAAAGACCATGATATGTACCATAGTGTATGTTAGATGTGATAGTGGATTGGATAACTATCACATCTAATAGTTACTGTGCATTCTAAATTAGTTCTCAGTCGATTGAACCGTCCAAAACGAGGATAAGGGCCACCCGAGTTTGAAACTAGCATCTGTGATGCAAAGTATCACGTTTCATTGGTAGGGGACATGGAGATGTTCTGAGCATATATGATAGAAAGTGACCAGATGATCTATCGAACTACCCTCATTCGGTATTTCCAAGTGAGTCCTACGTCTTGGTTGTACATTATTAATCTTAGCACTCGAAACATCATTGAATCTTCAGGATAGATGCCTCAATTTGATCCGTTTACCGACTCCATGAGGGTCATCAGTTGGCGAGATTCAGTGAGGTCCCGATGCATGTAGGATTCGATTCTTTGTTGTCTAGGATTTACCGTTTCCCTTTGTGCATGGATATCCTATGCTATCTGAGGAGATAATAGTGTGACAAATCTCTAGTCAGAGTGCTAGATATGCTTTAGTTAAATGGGTTTACCTAGTAGCACATGCAATGTCCTATTTGATCTCCAAGATGTATGTATAGCTATCGAATCTCTAGCGACCCGATGTACCCTTGATCGTTGATAGTGGTCCGAAAATTTGATTTTGCATCATAATAATTATTTTATAAACTGAGAGCATCGGTGATATCTGATCATCGATCGAGATTATGAGGACACCACAAGCATATGAGTCAAAATGAATGTGCAGCTTTTGAGTCGAAACAAATGTGCAGCTTTTGAGTCGAAACAAACATGCAGCATTTGAGTCAAAACGAATGTGCAGCATTTGATTTGAAACTAATGTGAAGCGTTTGAGTCAAAACGAATGTGCAGCGTTTGAGCAAAACGAATGTGCAGCATTTTAGTCGAAACGAATGTGCAGCGTTTGACTCGAAGCAATTGTGCAGCATTTCATTTGAAAGAAAGTGCACAGTTTGAGTCCAACTCAAACTTTATCTCTACATCTATAAATAAGGCATTGGGGAGACGCACAAATAAATCCATTGATTATTGAATCATAACTCTAGTCTTCCCTCCCCTCTCCTCCTCCACACACCTCCACCTCCCCTCGACGAGAAGATGCACATGGCATAGTCAGAGCCGGGTGCGAAGTCGTCGAAGATAAATAATATGAACACCCTATGTATGGTTTCGATTAATTACCTTATTTTGTGTTTACGTATGAGCTTCCGGGTGCAAAAATGTTTTCCGCTACGCCACCAGGGGCGTGATCCGGATTCGTCGTGTGCCAACGGTGGTATCAGAGTGTCAGGCTCGGATCGGTCATGCCTAATTTTTAAAATTGCATCAGCAAGCCTCGGTTTTTGAAAAAAAAAATTGGACGACACCGCCGCAGCATAGCTGCAAGACCCTGCGAGCGCGGCGTGCAGCAGCTTGGGTGCCACCCGTGTGGCTGCACCAGGGCGATGGTTGACGGCGGTCCGTTGGCGATCATGACCTAGGGCACTGAATTGGCCTGTCCAGGGCAGCCCGACAGGTTTCGGGACGATACTTGCTATCGGGCTTTTTCGGATGGGCCAGAATTGATTTTGACTGATTTCGAGGTGTTGGGCCCGAAATTTTCTTCAGCCCATTTCAATATATATTTTTGGAAAAATTATATTTTATGAAAATTAATTTTTTTTAAATTAATTATTATTGAAAATAATTATTTTGGTACAATTAATGACAGAATATGATTTTATTTTTAAAATATGATTTTGTTTGATATTAATAAATTTGATTTGATTACATTATTATATTTTATTTATGTCAGTTAATTAGATTAATTGATTAAATAGTACTATAATGGGATGATCGAGAGTCATGACCAATTAGTTAGATGTATGTTAGGTTTTACATTTTTCGGTTGTAATATTTTGATATCATTTATAAAGTGGACCTGATTTATGGCCTGTTTCACCCCTTTAAAATTTATCCCTATCTTTTATGAATATTTAATTGTAATATTAGACTTAGTGGGAGATCGAGTTTGAAGACGGTGAAGATGAAGATCGAAGACATGTAAAATTGAAAGCTTTTGTAATAGGATTGTATTTGCATTCTACATATTACCTAGGATTGGACCTAGATCCGTGATTAGCGATCACAGATAGCATAGCTCTCGGTTATCGATCATCAATTATGTATATTTTATACATGTATTTATTGAATATGCATGTTAAATTTTACGAGACAAATTTTCAAAATTAAAATCCCTATTTTTTAAATATGATTTTAAATTTATATTAAGATTAAAATTTCACGATTAAAAAACTTGGTTTAATGATAATTATGAATTCATGTGACAAACGTGACCTAAGAGAGTCCTTCATATACCGACTTAAAAATGGCTTGTACCAACTGGACTCACTGATGGACATTGCTTTGTCTCAGGAAGTTGGGTTTTAAGAGGCTTAGCCCTCCAATGATCTGGAAGCACTCTTATAGAATTTTAGCCCATTGCTCCTAAATTGATCATAAAACAAAGTTATTCGATGAGATCATGAAGCTAAGGGAATTTAAATATTTTTTAAAATTTCTTGCTTTTCATCAACAGTGGGTATATATCGATGCTACCGTGTTTTATGAAGAAAATGTGACTGTACACTGATCATGTGGTGAGACTGCATGGGTACCAATGTAAATAGTATCTGACAGGGATCTTAGGTTTACTTTCAGATTTTGGAAAAGTTTGCAAGCAGCGTTAGATCGAGGTTGGCAGCGAGTACTGCTTATCACGCTCAAACATATGGTCAATCAGAGAGAACCATTCAGACACTTGTGGATATGTTGCGAGCTATAGTTATGGATTTTAGTGGAAGTTGGCAGGATTCTTATCTTTGGTAGAGTTTTCTTTTAACAATAGTTATCAAGTGGCTATTGGAATTGCACCGTTTGAAGAGTTGTATAGTAGGAAGTGCAGATCACCAATGTGTTGGGAGAAAGTTGGGGAGAGGCAGTTGTCGACACCTGAGTTTGTACAGCAGATGTGAATCAGGTTGATCTAAACCGAAAGAGAATGAAAGTAGAACAAGATCACCAAGCCAGTTTGTGAATAAAAGGCGTAGACCTTTGGAATTTCAGGTTGGTGATCGAGTATTTTTGAGAATTTATCCTTTCAAAAATGTTATGAGATTTGGACTGAAGGGTAAGTTAGCTCCTCGCTACATTGGACCGCATGACATTGTAGAACGAATCGACTCCTTAGAGTATCATTTGCACTTGCCGGCCGAGTTTTCTTCGATGCATGATTTGTTTCATGTGTCCATGTTGCGGAAGTATGAGCCGGATCCTTCCCATGTATTGCGAGCTTATGAAGTTGAGTTAGATCAGACCTTGAGCTACGTTGAATATCCAGTGTAGATTTTGGATAGAAATGAGGAACAGCTCAGGAGCAATACTATTCCATTGGTGATAGTTCAATGGAGCAAACATGGAAGAGAATAATCTACTTGGAAGTTAGAAGCAAAGATGCGGCAGGAGTGGCCTCATCTGTTTGAGCATGCATCGATTTATTACATGTACTCTGGTTATTCCATGTGATTTCGTTAGTCGTTGATGTTTTTTTTCTGGTTTTGTAAAGCATTAGTTGATTGCAGTTCTGTGGAGTTTTATAGTTACTGGTTTCAGGTGTTTGCTGGTGATATTTGATTGGTTTCGACCTGTTTTATTTAATGTTCTGGTAACTGTGTTTTGATTTCGAGGACGAAATCCTTTTCTTATTGGGAGAGAAATGTGAGGTTCTGTAAGTTTAGTTGGATTTAATCGGTTTTAGAGTGGATCATATCGAGTGCGAGCTGATTTGGAGATAGTGTGCTCGTGATTAAGCTCTAAGCTGAATGGGGCATATCGGGTGCGAGCTGATAGCCCCTTTGTGACGATTGTAATTATCCAAGGTAATTAATGGCTTAATCAGTTCAGATTAGTGGTAACTAATCGAGATTATTCAACTTAGGGAGTATCAATTGAGATGGATCAGCAGACGCAAGCTGATCTAAGGTGCCGTGCTAAGCTGATGGTGAAAACTGCTTTGGGTTCAGTTTAGGTCATTACTGGTGCTAGCTGATGGAGTGGTCTGTGCTGGTCTTAGGAGTGTAAGATGTTTAGCATTTCATGGGGAACTGTTTCAGTTTGGAGTGCGCTAGATGTATAGAATGAGAGTTTCAGCTTTGACAGTTGCGCAGCGTCGCAAGCTGAGTTGACCCTCGACAGCTGGGTTGACCATCGCAAACTGGATCGAGTACGTACCTTGAGGCCTGGGTGTGTGAGCTAATCTAGAAGCGTTGCAACTGTTTGAGACATTGAAAGCTGAATAGAGCATCGCAAGCTGACCTGCGTGATGCATACTGAGTTGAGTACTCTAAGCCGATTTACGTACTGCTAGCTGAGAAGAGAGTGCGTGATATGAAGACAGTGAACTGTTGTGGAGGTGTGCAACCTGAGCTGGTCGGTGTGTGCTGAGCTGAGTGGTGTAAGATGAGCCATCGTAGCACGTGCTGTTCTGGAGACCATAACTAAGCTGAATGCTCTGCGCTGGTCAAAGCGCACAACCTAATCTGGATAGTGAGCACTGAGCTGATACCAGTTTTAGTAGTAGGAGTAAACTGGATTCAGCTCTGGTAGTTGTGCAGCGTTCTGAGCTATGTAGTGAGATCAGGGATGTGGTGCTGTGTTGTTGGGATAAATTAGATTGGGCGAAAGTTGATGGAGAAGAGCAGTTCTGGTGTAAACTATTGATGCCTTTCGTATCGGGTCTAGCATGGATCAGATCAGGCGTGAACTGATCTGAGTGGAACAGTTCTGAGATGAACTGCTTCATTGGGTGTTGAGAGAGTTTTTCTATCGTGATCTATTTGGGAAAACAGCATAGAGGCGAACAGTTCTAGGATTTCGCTACATAAGTGTAAGCTTTAGGAACTGGAGCCTAAGCTGGATTCAGCTTAGGATGTTCTGGGTGCCCTGAGCTGAGTGATCAGATCGCGGGTGTTGTGCCGCTTCGTTTAGTGATTTCATCTTACGCGAGAGCTCTTCATGCTTATCAGACCGGACGAGAGCTGGTTGTGATTTCAGGTTTGGACGAGAGCTGTTGGTGGTTTTCAATTTTGACGAGAGCTGTTTGAGATGCGTAAGCTGTCGAGCGTGGTCTGATATGTAGAAGTAATCTGTACTGTGGTCCGTAGTGTAAGCGGTTTCATTTGGTCAGCTTTGGTGAGAGCTGAGCGTTTCTCCTGTGCTGGAGGGCACGCGGTCTGTTTGTGCGAGAGCGGATTCACGTGCAAGAGCTGAATCACTAGCGAGAGCATGATCTGCTTGGTGAGCGTGATCTGTTTCGTGAGCACGATCTATTGAGTGTGAACTATTGGGAGCGAAAGTTTATTTGTTGTGTGCATGCTGAGCTGCATGCCAGAGCTGAATACAGTGGCGAGGTATGAGCTGATCTAAAAACACTATGGCCGTGGTCTGAAGAACTTAAGTATATATACCTGCTCGTTGACCAACACTTAGTCATTTTTAGACCACTCATTTCCTTATCTTCTCCTGAGAGCTCCCGATAGATATTTTTCTCAAACCCTCATCGATACAGTGTTCACCCGACCTGGTATTTTCCCGAATGCCGGAAATTGGCTGATCAGTTGAGTGAGGGTACCACGGTTGGAAACCACCTTTCAAGCTCGACATTTCTGTACTAGTTTGGAGTCATGAGGAGGCAGTGTGAGATCTGAATCTCTAATTATTTATTTGGAAATTAATCGGGCGTTGGATTAGACTTGAAGAAGAGCTAGTTGGTTTGTGCGTGAAATAGCTCTGATCTGGTTCGTATGACGATCAAATCTGGTCGGTTGAGCGCTCAAGAATCGTGTCACGGGTTATTCTGGAGCACGAATTTGGATATTTTGAGTTATAGTGGAGCGACGTCGTTCTGGGAGAAACCAGATTTGAGAGTGAAATCTAGTAGTACTGGGTAGACCGGTTGGTTTGTGGTTTTAGTGTAAACCGGTGTGGTTAGTGAGTATCGGTCCGAGGCAAGATCTGAATGAGTGTGAGCTGGTCGTTCGGATCAGGGTCGCGATGCGACTCCTTTTAGCGATACACGTTTATGAACTAGCTGGATGGTTGTACGATGTCGTTTAGAGGAACCCGCTGAGATGCGAATCTGGATGTGTGAGAGCTGGTTGTTTACGGGAGCTGGATTGTGGTGCGACGTCGTTTTGATAAACCAAATCTGGGTGAGAGCTGGTCTCTCTGAGCCTACTCATGTGCGACGTCGTTTGGTAGTAGCGCGCTGGTATAGCATATAGTCCAGATCTGGAGTAGTACTCAAATCTGAGTTGGTACTAGCTGTGAGCCCTGTGTTGTCGGTGGCTACTGTTCACCGGATTTGGGGAGATTTAAGTTGTGTATATAGAGGACTTTGACTGCGTTTACGGCAGTAGTTCCCAACACTTAGAAAATATATCTTCTTGTTAGAGTAGATGCCCAACTAGCCAACTTGTGGCGTGTGGGTTTATAGATTCTTGTATATGACAATCTTGATATATGATATTCGCATTCTTCTATATGGCATTCTTTACTTTCATTGTGTGTATGATGATTAACAATTGCGTTGAGTAAAGACCTAGGATACACCTAAGTGTATATTAGATGTGATAGTGGGTATGACGGCTATCATGAAACACATCTAATAGTCACTGTGTATTCTGAACATGTTCCTAGTCGATTGGGCCGTCAAAATGAGGATAAGGCCGCCCGAGTTCGAGACTAGTATATGCAATGCGAAGTACCATGTTTCATTAGTAGGGAACATTGTGATGTTCTGAGCATGCAGATAGATAGTGACCTGGTGATCTATCGAACTACCCTCCTTCGGACTTTCCAAGTGGTTACCATTTGTCGAGTGGATAAGTCCGAGGTCTTGGTTGTACTGATTATTCCTCACGACTCGAAACGTCATTGAGACTCTACATGATAGGCGTCTCACTTTGACCCGTTTGCCGACTCACTTGGGGTCATAAGGCGTCGGGATTGGGTGAGACCCCGATGCATGTAGGATTCGATGCATCGTTGTCGAGGATTCACCGCTCGCAGACATGCGTAGATATCCTATGCTATCTGAGGGGATAATAGTGTATAAATCTCTGGCCAGAGTACTAGAAGTGTTTTAGGTAAATGTGTTTGCCTAGTTACACTCGCGATGTCACTATGATCTCCAAGATGTACGCATAGCTATCGGATCTTTAGCGACTCTCGATTTACCAATGGTCGTTGATCTGATCGGGATATATGGATTGAAAGGACCGTACTGTACGCTAACCACGACCAACTGGTTCTTGAAGGCACTATCAGTGATACATAGGGGATCATGGGGCGATGTTGCTAGACGCTCTTACCATGATCCGATGGGCAAGTCCGGAATTGTGATTCCGGAGCCACAATGGTTGTGGGCCCACGGCTAGCTGTATCACTGAACCATTGAGGGTCACACAAGTACTGGATTCGAGATTCCCGCATGGATACTCAGCTCAATGTGTTGAGAATACGAAGAGGATTTTGGGAGTGCGACTTCCTAAAAAGTCAACAGAGGTCAAATCGTGATTTGCCGATGTTGAGGGGCAAAACGGTCATTTTGCACTGGGGTTCTGAAAAATGGTTTTTCAGATCATAGCGTTCAGTTTTGGAAACTGAGTCGATCGGTCCGATCTGATCGGCGATCGGAGTTACAATGAAGTCTCGGTGATGGGGATGAACTGAATGTTCATCCGTTGGACCCGGGCCCGTTGGGCCGGATCCAAACCCATCATTAAGTCTATTTAATATAGACTTAAGCCTAGACTTCATAACACTT
>KV016723.1:75101-87737 GCA_001598015.1 Dorcoceras hygrometricum
TTCAGAGATCGATCTACGGTCTCAAACAAGCATCGCGAAGTTGGAACCTGAGATTCGATGAAACAATTAAGGAATTTGGTTTCATCAAGAATCCTGAAGACCCGTGTGTCTATAAAAAGGTAGTTAAAAGCGCTGTGACGTTCCTAGTACGAGGAGCCGTGTGTCTATAAAAAGGTAGTTAAAAGCGCTGTGACGTTCCTAGTACTTTATGTTGACGATATTTTACTCATTGGGAATGATGTAGGAATGTTGCAGTCAACTAAAGTATGGTTGTCTAGCAGATTTTCGATGAAGGACATGGGTGAAGCATCCTATATTCTTGGAATACAGATCTATCGGGATAGATCTAAACGGATGCTCGGACTCACCCAAGCTACCTACATCGATACCATACTTAAGAGGTTCTCTATGGAAGAGTCCAAGAGAGGACACATACCTATGTGCCACGGGGTCACTCTATCTAAGTCTATGTGTCCAAAGACTAATGAGGAGATAGAGAGTATGGCACGTGTACCATATGCCTCGGCTATAGGTAGTATTATGTATGGCATGATCTCGACTAGATCGGATGTCGCATATGCTCTGAGTGTCACGAGCCGCTACCAGGCCAACCCCGGCCTATTGCATTGGAAGGCTGTGAAGGATATTCTTAAGTACGTACGAAGGACTAAGAATATGTTCATGGTCTATGGGGGTGGTGAACTGAAACTGGAAGGCTACACTGATTCTAGCTTCCAGTGTGACGTGGATGATTCGAAATCAACCTCTGGATTTGTATTCATGCTCAATGGTGGTGCTGTCTCTTGGAAGAGTTCCAAGCAAGACACCATCACGGATTCAACCACTGAGGCTGAGTACATTGCAGCATCAGCTGCTGCTAAGGAGGCCGTTTGGATAAGGAATTTCGTCCAAGAGTTGGGCGTAATTCCTAATTGAGTTGGTCCAGTCCCGGTGTACTGCGACAACACGGGTGCCGTTGCGCAAGCAAAGGAGCCTAGGTCTCACCAAAGATCCAAACACATACTGAGGAAATACCACATAATCCGGGATATTGTGGCTAGAGGTGACATAGCAGTTGAGAGAGTCGCCTCTGCAGACAACGTTGCAGATCCACTTACGAAGCCCTTGCCTGGACCGTTGTTTGAAAAACATCGCGAAACAATGGGACTGCGTCTGATGAGTAGTTGGCTTTAGGGAAAGTGGGAGATTGTTAGAGTAGATGCCCAACTAGCCAACTTGTGGCGTGTGGGTTTATAGACTCTTGTATATGACAATCTTTATATATGATATTCGCATTCTTCTATATGACATTCTTTACTTTCATTGTGTGTATGATGATTAACAATTGCGTTGAGTAAAGACCTAGGATACACCTAAGTGTATGTTAGATGTGATAGTGGGTATGACGGCTATCATGAAACACATCTAATAGTCACTGTGTATTCTGAACATGTTCCTAGTCGATTGGGCCGTCAAAATGAGGATAAGGCCGCCCGAGTTCGAGACTAGTATCTGCGATGCGAAGTACCATGTTTCATTGGTAGGGAATATTGCAGATAGATAGTGACCTGGTGATCTATCGAACTACCCTCCTTCGGACTTTCCAAGTGGTTACCATTTGTCGAGTGGATAAGTCCGAGGTCTTGGTTCTACTGATTAGTCCTCACGACTCGAAACGTCATTGAGACTCTACATGATAGGCATCTCACTTTGACCCGTTTGCCGACTCACTTGGGGTCATAAGGCGTAGGGATTGGGTGAGACCCCGATGCATGTAGGATTCGATGCATCGTTGTCGAGGATTCACCGCTCGCAGACATGCGTGGATATTCTATGCTATCTGAGGGGATAATAGTGTATAAATCTCTGGCCAGAGTACTAGAAGTGTTTTAGGTAAATGTGTTTGCCTAGTTACACTCGCGATGTCACTATGATCTCCAAGATGTACGCATAGCTATCGGATCTTTAGCGACTCTCGATTTACCAATGGTCGTTGATCTGATCGGGATATATGGATTGAAATGACCGTACTGTACGCTAACCAAGACTAACTGGTTCTTGCAGGCACTATCAGTGATACCTAGGGGATCATGGGGCGATGTTGCTAGACGCTCTTACCATGATCCGATGGACAAGTCCGGAATTGTGATGCCGGAGCCACAATGGTTGTGGGCCCACGGCTAGCTGTATCCTGAACCATTGAGGGTCACACAAGTACTGGATTCGAGATTCCCGCACGGATACTCAGCTCAATGTGTTGAGCATATGAAGATGATTTTGGGAGTGCGACTTCCTAAAAAGTCAACAGAGGTCAAATCGTGATTTGCCGATGTTGAGGGGCAAAACGGTCATTTTGCACTGGGGTTCTGAAAAATGGTTTTTCAGATCATAGCGTTCAGTTTTGGAAACTGAGTCGATCGGTCCGATCTGATCAACGATCGGAGTTACGATGAAGTCTCGGTGATGGGGATGAACTGAATATTCATCTGTTGGACCCGGGCCCGTTGGGCCGGTCCAAGTCCAACACTTAGTCTATTTAATATAGACTTGTTTAGACTTAATGACTAACTTGATAACTTAAGCTCACAAGCAAAACCCTAACCCTAAGCACTCAAAATCGCCGCCCCCTCTCTTCATCAACCACACGCCGCGCCGCCGTCGCCGCCGCCGCTCGCCGGACTTGCTCCGGCTAGTTTTTCGAGGAGAATCCGTTGGCGATAAAATCCTTCAGCTTTCTAGTGCAGGCTGATTGGACGAGTTGCCAGCAAGGTATTCCTTTAAAACACCCTATGAATGTCATAGAATTGTTTTGTTTATATCGTATTGATCGTCTCCCGGCACATGTTTTTTTTTGTTCTTCCGCTGCCTCGCCGGGGGGCGTGATCCGGATCCCAACACTTCTCCCGATATCGTACCCTCTACTGTGGCGAAACCTTTACTGTTCACCGTAGCATATTTCTTCCGATTGCCGGCGGTAGACAACTCCGACGGGAGCAAGGCTAGTGGCGATGGGTTCCCCTCGCTAAGACGTTTCTTTCTATACCACTTTCGAAGGCTTTGGAAAGCCATAGGAGTGAACGCGAAGAAGCTACAGTGCGTCGTTGTTCGTATACTGACAGATTGGTTATTATGTTCAGGTAGTGCTTTGAGTAAGTACTAGATTCTATCTTGTGATTCATTTAGAGCTAGTTATCTTGTTAGAAAGGTAGAGTAGAGTTGGGTTGAGCTGGTGGCTCTCAGTTCGTGTTTATGTGCGTAATGATCCTGAGCTGGTTGTTGTTGTTTGTCCAAGCAGGTGACAGATTTGAGTTACTCGGGGCTTTTGTTGTGGTAATTGTAGCTTAGAAACTGAAGGTACGGATTTGAGCTTGTATTACAGCTTTGAGATTGGCTTGGATATTTGTGTATGCTTGCTGGTATGTTGTGCAGTGTATGCTATCGTGCTGTTATTGCTTACTGTTGTTATGTGCTGATTATTGTAAGCTGTTGCATTGGCATACACGCATATTTCCTGTTGAGCTCATATATGTTAGTCATTTGTTGCTGTTGTGCTAACCCGTATGTACCAGGATGCTGTTATTGAGGACGAGCGGCAATACCGTGCTCCTCATCTCCCTGCTGGTTTTGTTGTTAGCCACTATGAGACGAGTGGATAGCTATCATGCTCTCATGAGTTTTGGCAACAGCAGGTTGAGTGATCTGTTTATGCTCTGGTACCGTGTGTTGAGACGAGTGGAGCTACCATGCTCTCACATACTTCGTGGCCACTTTCATTCATTCGATCTGTTTTACAGCTGCTGAGCTGGTCCTTGAGCTCCTTTGGCTTCCTGATTCGTTTGTAGCCTTGGCATCTACTGTCTCATGCATAGCACGTGCATTTATATCTGTTGCCATCTATTTTCTGTTTTAGTTTGCTCTCCGTACTGGGGTTTGACCCCTATCCCTCTAGGGCTGGTTGTTTTGGTTTTCTATGTGTTGTTTAGGTTACCAAGGCTTCTCAGCTGGTCGTGGAGATGACTCAACTGGTGGTGCCCGAGAGGTGGATAGACTGTCCCAGTTATGTATATTATAATTATGTATTAGAGTCATCACCGGGGGATGTCCCGTGTTGACGTTCTATTGCTGACTTGATTTTGTTGTCTGGGAGACACTGCTGCTTGTATTGTTATTTTTTTGTTGATTGGTTCTTCGATTGTTGTAAAATAAATATTTTGAGTATAAGTGTATTTTTAAATTATGTTTTCTAAGTCAGGCCAAAGCAAAAAATTTTAGCCACTTTTTATATGCTTCTGTATTGGTTATCGTGTAGTTAATCTCCGATTTGTGCACCGGGCCTGATAGGCCAGACTTAGGAAATCGACGATATGCTGCTTGAGAAGTATTTCGCGATTTCCGACAGAGTTGAGCTTCGCTTCAGGTAACAGAGGTTTTAGGTGCTGTTTCGACTCTTGGTAGTTATGTTTTGAGATGGGTATTGATTTATGATGAGAGTTTAGGCTAGCCGAATTGTGAAGCTTCGGCTGTGAGCTGTGTGAGCTTGTATTCTAAATGATTTCTTAGATATCTTGGCAGATTGTACCTTTCTTGTGGTATTTTCCATGAGCTGTTGGACGAGACCTGAGCGTCACAGTGAGTGCGTTCTGCTTTCAACCGTGAGCTGCGCTAGGTTATTGTGGTAAGATCTGCGCAAGATATGAGTGTGAGCTTGTGATTACAGCTTTGAGATAGACATGTGAATATATCTGTGTGTGCTGAAACGCTGAGCTACGTAAGGCCTGCTGTTGTCTGAGCTGTTTATGCGTTGAGCTGTCGTAGCTATTTATGCGTGTGCTGAGTCGCGGTGCTGATTATTTAGTGTCGTGCCTGTGGCTGTGAGTTGAGTTTCTAAGCCTTGTGTCGCATGTTTACTTGAGTTGTTATATTTTTATACATGCGCGTGATTTCTGAAGTTGTTGCATATGCTGTCTAGTCGTATATTGCATGTTGTTCATAACTTTGTTAGCATTGCATACACGCATCTTATGTTGAGCCTAAATTCCTTGATAACAGTCACTGAGTCGTGATTTTCCTCCTGAGTCGTTGTGCCTTGGAATCCGATGTTTCACTGAGTTATGATTTCCAGCTGAGTCACCGTGCTTTGGATTCTGATGATTTACTGAAATTTTGATTGCCAGCTGAGTTGCTATGCCTTGATTCCCGATGTTTCGTTGTACCTTTCATGCATTGCACGACACGATATGTTACATGTTGTATTTGATAGTTGTATTATGATTTCTCTTCGTACTGGAATTAGACCCCTTCCCGTTCGGGCTGATTTTTTGTGTATTTGGATTTCAAGTAAATCAACTGGTCCTTGAGATGCATCAGCTGGTGGAGCCCCATTGGCGTTGAGTTCTCCGTTATGTATATATAGATCATATTGAGTCATTGTAAGGGTATGCTCTGTGTAGTTGTTCTATTTCTGATTCAATTGTTTGTATCTATATATATTCGTTTATGGATGTTGAGTATACCGGACCTGACATTTTGGTATTAGAATGGGATAAGATCGTTTCTTTTTCTATCACACTCGAGTCTAGGCATAGTGATTGTCCTCCTAGATGTGTTTGAGTACTTTATTTAACTGCTTTTGTGCTTAACTTTGAGTGCCTCTTAGATGCTACAGAGGAGAGGTAGAGGTAGAGCTGGTAGGCAAGTTGTAGATGAGTCGAGAGCTTCGGATAGTGAGGAGGATATTTTCTAGCCGAGAGTCCCTTTGAGGCATCGTGCTAGACAGGCCGAGGTTGAGGCAGAGCATTTGACTCGACAGATAGATGATATGGAGCTGGTTCTGACTAGGTTCCAACGGATGAATCCTACTACCTTCACTAGTGCTGAGGGTGGACTTGCAGCCGAGGAATGGCTTGAGCACATGGTGGGATTGTTTGACAGTGTGCAGTATGATGAGGAGAGGAGACCGATTTGGGCGACGTTCCAGTTGGGGTACAAAGGCGAGAAGGGAAGAAAACTGTCTCGTATACTCGGCCACCTTCAATTTCCCTTGCACCAAGTTATCTAACTTGTGCTCCTTGGTGTTGTAGTACGATTTGGGGATGTACTCCTGATGAAAGACGGCACAGAAACTCTCCCACGAGATCACCATACCCATCTCTGTCATTGCTAGGGAAGCACCTCTCCACCAGCGTTGCGCCTGCTCTCTCAACTGGAACGTCACCAAACTCAGTATCCTCTCATCCTCATACTGCACACGGTCAAACAAACCCTCCATGTGCTCAACCCATCCCTCGGCTACAAGACCACCTTCAGCACCATTGAAGGTAGTGTTAGAGTAGGTGCCCAACTAGCCAACTTGTGGCGTGTGGGTTCTTGTTGACTCTATGTAAAACGATCTTTATTTATGAAATTCGTATTCTTTTAAGGCATTATTTATCGTCATTATTTTATAATGTTAACAATTGTGTTGGATAAAGACCTGGAATTCACCATAGTGTATGTTAGATGTGATAGTGGATATGATGGCTATCACGAAACACATCTAATAGTCACTGTGTATTCTAAAATTATTCCTAGTCGATTGGGCCGTCAAAATGAGGATAAGGCCGCCCGAGTTTGAGACTAGCATCTACGATGTGAAGTACCACGTTTCATTGGTAGGGAACATTGTGATGTTCTGAGCATGCAGATGGATGGTTTGCCTGGCGAACTATCGAGCTACCCTCGTTCGGATTCTCCAAGTGGTTACCATTTGTCGAGTGGAGAGTCCGAGGTCTTGGTTGTATGGATTAGTCCTTTCTACTTGAAAATCATTGAGACTCTACATGATTAGTCGCCTCACTTTGACTCGTTTACCGACTCCGTGAGGGTCATCAGGTGTCGATATTGGGTGAGGTCACGAAGCATGTGGATTCGATGCTTTGTTGTCGAGGATTCACCACTTGCCCTAGTGCGAGGATATCCTATGCTATGTGAGGAGATAATAGTGTGACAAATCTCTGGCCAGAGTACTCTTGTGCTTCAGTGTAAATGAGTTTACATGGTAGCACTCGTGATGTCGCTATTTTGATCTCCAAGATGTATGCATGTCTATCGAATCTCTAACGACTCTCTATTTACCAATGGTCGTTGATTCGATCGGGATATATGAGCTGAAAGGACCGTACTATACGTTAATCATGACCTACTGGTTCTTGCAGGCACTATCAGTGATACCTAGGGGATCATGGGGCGATGTTGCTAGACGCTTTACCATGATCCGATGGGTTAGTCCGAAAATATGGTTTCGGAGTCACAAATATTTTGAGCCCACGACTAGCTGTATCCATGAACCATTGAGGGTCACACAAGTACTGATTTCTCAATTCCCGTACGGAAATTAAGCTCAATTTATTGAGTATAGGAGGAGGAAGGATGGAAGTGCGACTTCCTAAAATAAATAGGGTCAAAATGCAATTTTCCTAAGCTTAGGCTAGTTTGACTATCCTTAAAGCATACAGGGGCCAAACTGCTATTTTGGATTAGGTGGTCCGAAAAATTGTTTTCACATCATAATGCTCAGTTTTGTAAACTGTGTAGATCGGTCTGATCTGATCGTCGATCGGGATTATGATGGAGCCACAGTGATGTACTTGAAACCAATGTTCACCCTGGGCCTGGGCCCGACCCAAGCCCATTAAGCTGGTTTAAGCCCATGGAAAATATATAAATAGAGGCCCTGGGGTATTCATTTGAGACACACCAAAAAGCTCCTCAGCTTATTCTTCCTCTCCTCTCCTCCCCCACCGCCGCCGCCGTCGGAAATCTTGTTCCGACCATTCCGGCGAGGAGATTCCGTCCGTGAAATCTTCGTCGAGTTTTCTAGTGCAGATCGGCCAAGGAATTGGGATTCCGGTCGTGGACCGGATAAGGAGGCCAAAACTGCCAACTGTTGAAGTGTCGATTTCCTCGTGAAATTGGTCGGAGCCAGGCGCCTAGACGCCAGCAAGGTACTGTTCTGAACATCCTATGTATGTTTATGAATTGTTTTACAGGTGTATTGACCGTTCCCGAGCTCCAAAATTTTATTCTTCCGCTGCGCCCCGGGAGCGGGATCCGGATCCGTCCCTGCACCAACAGGTATGAGGATTCATCCGCTAGAACCTAGCCAGAACCAGCTCTATATCGTCTACTCGTCGAGTCAAATGCTCCACCTCGACATTTGCCTGCCTCGCACGACGGCGCAAAGGAACTCTCGGTTGAGCAACATCCTCCTCACTATCCGAAGCTCTCGGCTCATCTGCAAACTACCTACCAGCTCTACCTCTACCTCTCCTCGGCGGCATCTAAGAGGTACATCAAAGGTAAGCACAAACAAAGCAGGTAAACATGTAGTCAAGCACATGCAGGAGGACAATCACTGTGCCTAGACTCGAGTGTGATAGAAAAAGAATCGAGCTTATCCCAGTTTAAGCTCCAATACCAAAATGTCCTGCCCGATGCTTATAAACAAAGAATAAGCACGTAATCAACATAAAAAGTGGAAGCTTTAAAAAGTGGTTAAAATTTTTCTTTGGCCTGAACAGAAATATAACATTCAAAATAGGTGCATACTCAAAATATCGACTTTGAATCAAAAGCCAACAATAATAAACATCAACAAAAACATATATCTATATATATATATATGCATTCAAACTTAAATTGAATCAATAATAAACAAATACACAGGACATTCCCTGGAAATGACTCGATATAAAATATATATATAACTGGAACTCAACACCTATGGGGCTCCACCAGCTGATGCATCTCTCGGACTAGCTGATATACCTGAAAAACCTACAATGGCAACAAGTTTCCTAGCAGTGCTCTATCTAGCATGCAGTTCTAAAATACCAAGTTAGTGACATGGCAAAACATGGAAACGACAGAATTCTAAACGGAATACCTGTGAGCAAAGTCATGTCCGGATCTGCAGCCTCAGCCTGCATCACGAACACGTGACCAGTGGTATGTCTCCTCTTAGGGAAGTCCCTAGAAATATGCCCTGGCTCGTTGAAGTGAAAGCACCTGCCAGTCCCTACCATGCAAGGTCTTGGATGCCGCTTATTGCACTCCTTGCAGACTGGAAACTCTACAGGTCTAGAGGTGCTGGCCACCTTTTGCTGTGGCCTCTGCTGGCCTTGCGGTCTCTGCTGCTGCTGTCCCTGAGGATTTGGGCCCTTAGGAGGCCCCTGATATGGTCTCTTTGCCAGTGGCTGCGAAGACTGGCCCCTGGTGGGCTGCTGCATCTGACGCTTCCTCTGGAAGTCCTCCCTCATATCCTTCCGGCCTCTCTCAGACCGGTAAGCCTTGTTCACTGCCGCCATATAAGCTCCACGTCCTCCATATTGACATCGTGACGGATGTCGGGTCGCAGTCCATCGGTAAACTGCCTCAGCTTCTCACTCTCCACTGTAGCAATCGAGGGCACAAAGGTACACCCTCGCTCAAGCTGCCTCACATACTCAGCAACCGACTTGTCTACCTGGAGGAGACTCATAAACTCCCGAATCAGCTGGCTCCGGGCATCCATAGTAAAGTACTTCTCGAAAAATACTTTCTTGAACTCGCACCATGACAGGCTCTCCAGAAATAGTCCAACCACTGCGCCCTTCCACCACAGAGCGGCATCTCCCTTCAGCATGAAAATGGCCCAACGGACCTTGTCGGTGTCCGCTAGACCCATGTAATCATAGATAGTCTCCATGGATCGGATCCACACCTCAGCAACAAGTGGATCAGTGGAACCTCTCAGCAACCTCCTTAGGAGGACCTTAGGGAAGTCAGAGCGACCCGGCATCTCCCTGCTTGTGGAACCTCTCAGCAACATCCTCCTCATGCGACTTCCCGGGTCGCTCTGACTGACGCTCCAGCAGTCTGGTAATCCCAGCTAGCATGTCCACGCTAGCTCTCTCATATGGAGTCAACTGAGGTGGTGGGGGAGGAGGTTGGTGTAGCATCATCCTGATGGGTCCTATCACGTCGGGGAGGCATTGTTCTGATACACCAAAACCTTATCACGTAAATCTAAGTACATGACTAAGCGTCAATTTTTAAAACTCTAAGGCCAAAACTCATACAAGGCTAAAACATGCAATATGCTAACATAAACATGAATAATAAAATAATAAAGCTCACAGACTGGTAGTGCGACTTCTGAGCTCCACGCAGCAGGAAAGTACCCCATCAGAACCACCTCTCTGATACCAACTGAAACGAACCAGACTCTAGAAATTGTTTTTTTCAAAACATGTGCAGAAAACATAACTTAAAGTTTGGCTCGTTCCCTTCTAAAACATTTCTAAATCACTTTCTAAAAGAAAATACTTCAAGCATAAATAACGGAATAATTTAAAATGTTAAAACATCCGTACTGTATAAAATCAAATAAAATCAACTGCGTCAAAATACTGAAAATAACATGTTTTAAACCAAAATCAACTGTATCATGACAGAACTGAAACGTAAAGATGGTCACGGGGTACTGCTGCAGCAGGCGCTCAGAGGTACTCACCGCCAGTCGGAATATACTCATCGGCAGGATCATCCCCTGCACCATTTAAACCTAGTGAGCCTAGAGGCTCAGCATTCTCTATCGTAATACATAACAAAGTACATACTAATAAAATCGCATGCAAGCACATACTTGTAATTAAAATAACGTTAAAGCGTGAATGCGTGCATGATCTTAAAACATTTCTTCATACATTTCATATCGTACATACTAACATAAACATACATAAGGCATGATATAACATAACATGAAAAACGTATGAGTCGTATCAGTGAATGTGAGCGGGCGTATGACTGATCAGTCGTAATAACCAACGTACGTGGCGGTGTGGTTCACCTCGATATCACACGAGGATCCCTATATGTCACACCTATAAGTTGCCACTTCACCCCGATATCAGACGAGGATCCATAGGCTGCCACTTCACCATGATATCACACATGGATCCATAGGCTCATAATCATACCTAAAAACTCTTAAAAAGAGACATGTCTGATCGTTTCATAAAATCTCATGATGCGTAAATTTCTTAAAATCATGCAATTTAAAAGCTTAGCTCGTTAACGTATAATTAATTCTTTCCTTTAAAACATTTACGTACATAGCATACTACATATATGATTAATTATACATTTACGGGCTTCTACATTTTTCTACTTCGGTCGAGGATTGATCCCGGGGCCTGGCTCACCACTTCTAGACTAATCATCGCTCTAAGTTTAGCCGATGAAACGAATGTTCACCCCTTTTAAACATTTTTGCCTAATTAAATTAAATTTAGACTTGTAAAAAAATCAAGGCAAAAAGTGACTAATTAAAAATCAATTTGACTATTAGAAATCAATTTGGACTTATAAAAATCGGTTTTGACTTTTAAAATCAATTTAAATCAATTTTGACCTTAAAAGCCGATTTTGACCAAAAGACCGATTTTGACCAAATTAAATCCCAAAAATCGATTTTGACTTAATTAAAATCCCTATGGCCCTAATTTTGACTAAAAATTTAAAATTAAACATAACTTTAATTATTTAAAGGTTTGACTCAATTTTGACCTTCTATTATTTTCTTTAAAATTGGACATTTGACATAATAAATAAAATAACAGATCCATAATTAAAATAACTTGGCCCTATTTTAAAATATTTGACTCGAGACTCGAAGAACCAATCCCGATCCAACCGAACCAACCGGTTCAATTGAACCAAGCTACTCCCATGCAAACCCTAAACCTACCTAGCCCCCCCCCCCATGCGACGCACCCGACCAGCAGCCGCTTAATCCCTTCGGCCACCCCTGGTCGGAGCCCCGCCGGCTAGACCACCCCCAGGTCCAGCCGGACCCAACTTGACCAGCCTTGGTTCGAACCAGGCGCTGCATGAGACGGCCGAAGGCCAAGACACCCGAGCATGCGCCGCAAGGTGGCGCGCACGAGTCGCCCCTCCTAGATGGCTCGACCAGCAGATCTAACCACCCTACTAACAGGCCTTAGACCACCAAAATACCTCCTAGGACCGAGCCACAGCCCCTAAGCACAACCTTTAACCGAAGCACAACAAGGGTCAATCAAAAACAAGTTAGAAGACGTGAATCATGCATGGTGCAAGAACCTTAAACGTAGATAATGAAAAAACCTCATACAATTCATGCCATAAATCATTAAAAACAGTGTAATCTAGTTTAAATGGTGAGAAAGAGGATTGATATCACATGCCTGGTTTGAAGAAGATGTAGATCTGCGATGTACGGACGTTGTGGACACGAGATCGGGGCACCGCCGGATTTGGATCACCAAGTTTGATCAAGGATGAATGATTTTCAAAAGTTTTGTGCTATGGGGAGTGGAGAGGATGGCTGGTGTTGATGAGGAGGCTAGGGTATGTGCAATTGTGAGTTATGAAAAAAATACCGAGTGACAGAATTGACCCCTATGTTGGGGATCCGGATCCGCCCCCCGGCAAGGCAGCGGAAGAACAAAGAATAAAAGCCGGGAGACGATCAATACGAAAAAAACAGACAAATATCGTCATTCATAGGGCGTTCAAAACGAATACCTTGCTGGCACTTGTGCCTGGCTCCAACCGGAATTACAAGAACCCAACCCG
>KV016723.1:92078-109056 GCA_001598015.1 Dorcoceras hygrometricum
GGGAGGGTTAACGAGAGTCCAAACTTGGTTAGCATGCATTGAGTCAAACTCAGACTGCATCGCTTCAAGCCATAAGTTAGAATCAGCATCGGAAATTGCCTCCTTGAAAGTTCTTGGATCAGATCCAACAACTTGATCACCTTGTTGGTTAGCATGCATTGAGTCAAACTCAGACTGCATCGCTTCAAGTCATAAATTAGAATCAGCATCGGAAATTGCCTCCTTGAAAGTTCTTGGATCAGATCCAACAACTTGATCACCTTGATCATCTTCAAGGAGAAAACCATATCTCTCAGGAGCCCTTGGAATCCTTTCGGATCTCCTAGGTGCGACCATATCTGGTACTGGCTCAGTGGGTGCGGGAGAATCACTTGGTACTCAGTTGGTTCTCGAATCTCTTCGAGTTCTACTATTTTGCCCTTTCTATCAAGTAGAAATTCCCTTTCCATAAAGGTGGCATTTCTAGAGAGAAACACTTTTGTCTCGCTGGGATAGTAGAAATAGTATCCAATGGAATTCTTTGGATACCCAATGAAGTAGCATAAGATGGATCTCGTATCCAGCTTATCTCCCACTGTCTGCTTCACGTAAGCAGGACATCCTCAAATCCTCATAAATGAGTACTTGGGTGGTTTGCCCATCCATATCTCATACGGAGTCTTGTCCACTGCCTTGGTGTGGACATTGTTCAACAACATTATCGCCGTTTCGAGCGCATAGCCCCAAAACGAGGTCGGAAGCTCAGTGAAGCTCATCATAGATCGAACCATGTCCAACAAGGTCCGATTACGACGCTCCGCTACATCATTTAGCTGTGGTGTGGCCGGAGGGGTCCAATGTGAGAGAATCCCATTCTCTTTCAGATAGTCTTGAAACTCAGTACTTAAGTATTCACCATCTCGATCAGATCGAAGTGCTTTGACACTTTTGCCTAATTGGTTTTCTACTTCAGCCTTGAATTCTTTGAACCTTTCAAAGGATTCAGACTTGTACTTCATCAAGTACAAGTATCCGTACCTAGAGTAATCGTCGATAAAGGTGATGAAGTATGTGTGACCGTATTTAGTACCAATACTAAACGGGCCGCACACATCAGTATGGATCAAATCCAATAGGCCTTGGGCACATTCACCCTTGCCCTTGAAGGATTGCTTGGTCATCTTTCCTTTCAGACAAGATTCACAAGTCGGTAGGGAGTTGATGTCTGACAGATCAAACAAGTCACTCCTAACTAGCTTGTTCATCCTACTTAGGGAAATGTGACCTAGCCTAGCGTGCCAAAGTTGTGCTGGGTTCAAGTTATCATGTTTCCGTTTAATCGTTGTTGTGTGTGTTTCGACATCGCGAGTTGGAACGTCTTTTAATCTTAAGGTGTATAGATCGTTTTCGCGTTCCCCAATTCCAATTAAACATTCATTCTTGTAAATATTGCAAATCGAATTGGCAAACATACAAGAATATCCATCTTTATCAAGCATAGGAATAGAAATAATGTTTTTAATCAATTCAAGAACAAATAAAACGTCTCGTAACAACAACTTAAAATTTGAAGACAGAAATAAAACAATATCCCCTATAGCTACTGCAGCAACCCTTGCTCCATTAGAAGTTGAATTTAGAGACATATTTATTTCAATATAGAACATACCTTTTGCTGTTCGCAGCTGCTCGAGGTACTCCTTGCAGTTCCTCCTCCAATGCCCAGCCTTGTGGCAGTGGTGGCAAACGTCCTCGCTCTTGTTAGGCTTAGAAGCCCTTGCCTTCGGCTTCTTGGCAGACTTCTCCTCCTTCGCAGGAGCAGAACGCTTCTTGCTCTTGCGTCTGGGTCCTTTCTTCGCAGAGGAAGAAGAACCCAGAAGGAGGACGGGTTTGTCCTTCTTTATGGTCCCCTCAAACACTACAAGCATGTTCACCATCTCTTCAAGAGTGGCTTCCAGCTTGTTCATGTTGAAGTTGACCACAAAGGGGTCAAATGCAGCAGGCAGTGAGAGGAGAAGTACATCCACAGATAGCTCATGTGGAAGTGCGATATCAAGGCCCGACAGCTTTTCAATGAGCCCAATCATATGAACCCCATGCTCGCGGACCGAAGTCCCATCGCGCATGCGGCTCGTAATCAGCTCCTTGACAGCCGTGAACCTCTCATGTCGAGAGTTCTCCCCGTACAGCTCTTTGAGATGATGAAGTATGTCAGCAGCATACTTCGTCTTCTCAAAACGTCGTTGCATTTCATTGGACCTCGATGCCATCACATAGCATCGAGCTTTAACCTCGTCGTCCCACCATTGTTTAAGTGTTACCAGCTCCTCAGGGCTGATATCGGCAGGGGCAAACTTCGGAGAACTCTTCTCTATCGCATAGAGAAGTTTCTCCGAAGCCAATACAAGATTGAGGTTGCGGAGCCAGTCTTGGTAGTTCAGACCGGTGAACTTGTTGCTATCCAGTATAGCAGCGAGCGGGTTTTTCATCGAAACCATTTTATAGGCAGTAATACTGAGAGGAAAACGGACATGCATTACTAACTATATAAGATACAAGCTAAGACATAAAACAAGGTCATTTAGTTTTATGAATTACCCTCCCACTATTTTAACGATTTCACCACCCTCTAATGAAATCGAGAAAACAGGTTTCTTTAGTGGGTACACGGAGCCCAATCAAGCGATCATGGACCCGAATAATATCAGCCATCCATGACCCCCAAAAGGTAGTTTCCGATTGCAACCGGTGCAACCTCCATGTATTCACCTCACGTCCAGTAAGGGCCCCCAATAATATGACCCCCTCAATAATATGAGCCGGGCCATGTATACGGGTAGCATCGACGTACACCCATTGTTGATGGAAGGTAGGGTTAATTTAAACAATTTTAAATACCCTTTTTGTTTATCGAATAAACATTTATCTTGATATAAGTTTTAAATCATATTTAAAACAAGGGATTTTATTTTTGAAAAATTTTGGTCTCATGCATATTTAAATCTAATTTAAAACATGCAAACATGCGGATTCAGTTACACTATATATCAACATATATAAAGTAATATTGGGATGATTGATCGCGAGAGCTATGCGGTCCGTGGTTGCCAGCCACGGACCTGGGTCCAATCCTAGGGGTAATGCAATATGCAATGCAATCCTATTACAAAGCTTTCCGGTTTTACAGATCTTCGGTCTTCAATATCTTGATCGTCATTGTCCACCGTCTTCGGATGTCCTCCCACTAAATCTAGTAATTTACATTTAAATTTACTATGACAAATAAGGGATACATTTATCAAGGGGTGGGAACGGGCCACAAACAGGCCCACTTTAAATGATAATCAAATATACAAAAACCGAAATCAAATAAAACCTATTGCATACACCAGACACATTGGGCACGGCTCTCGATCACCCCAATCATGCAATTAATCTAATTAACATGCATAATTTAAATAATCTAATTATTTATCGTAAAATCATATTCTAATTACGAAATCGTATTTTATAATAAAATCGTATTTTGCCGATAAAACAAATTTTAATCAATAAAATCATATTTTATCACAAAATCATATTTCATAATTAAAATCACATTTTACTAATTTTAATTGTATCAAATTGGGTTTAAAACAATTTTAGGCCCAAAAACTTAAAATTTCAAAATCGATCAAAACCGGGCCCGACATCGCATACCGGCCCGAAAACTTCACGGGCTGCCCGGGACAGGCCCGAACCAAACCCTAGAAGAAAACAGACCAGCCGTCACGACATCGTCAGAGACTCGCCGGAGCGGCGGCGCCGCCACCACGAAAACGTGGCGGCAGCGCGCGCACCATCGCGCGAAGCGCAACGCAGCGCAACGCCGCGCGCGCAACGTCGACCAGCGCCTCCATCGCGCGCCCATCTTTAGCAGCGTCGTCCGGCCATCGAGCGCGCAGTGGCGCCTCCACGTCGCAACGTTGCGCGATGTCTCGTGCGCCGCCTTGCGAGGAATAGCGGCCATCATCGAGGGAGGCGGAGACCCTCGCCGCTCCATGCGCAACAGCTTGCGCGGCCCGTGCGATGCAGCGCCTCCATCCGCCCGCCACGAACGCGCAATCGCTTGGCCACCTCGCTCGTGTCGCGCGGCCAGCGCGCGACATGAGATCGTCCATCGCGCGGCCAGCGCACGATGGTGTCGCGCGCGCCGAAGCTGGCGCGCGTCATGGTGGTCGCCGCCGCGCAAGGCGGCGGCCCGGCGAGTTGCTTCTCCGATTTTCGTTTTCCGATCTGAAAGATACAATTCAGGCAATAATCGTATGATCAGATCCGAAAAACCTGGCTCTGATACCACTGTTGGAGATCCGGATCCGCCCCCCGGCCGGGCAACGGAAGAACAAAGAATAAAAGCCGGGAGACGATCAATACGAAAAACAGACAATACAAATATCGTCATTCATAGGGCGTTCAAAACGAATACCTTGCTGGCACTTGTGCCTGGCTCCAACCGGAATTACAATAACCCGGCTCTTCTCGGTAGATTGTGGTAGATATCGCCAATCCTGTCCATGACCAGAACCGAGACTCCTTCGTCAGGCTGCACTAGAAGCGCTGACGAATTCTGCACGAACGGATACTCCTTGAAAAACTAGGCCGGAAACAGACTTGCCCCTCTAATTAAATTAAAAAGGTGCTTAAAACTCATACTTGGGCTTTAAAGATTACAAAATTTCGAAATCTAGGCCTCCTCACGTTTTAAAATGCCTTAAAACTCAATATACCAGCCCGTATAGGCGAAAAACGGGTTCCCCTCCAAAATAATTATAAAAATCCCAGTTTTCAGAAATTGTTGCTTAAAATAAAATAATTTCATTCTTAAAAATCTAATAACTTAAAAATCTCAATCATTTCATTCTGTTCGGCCCTAATCTCATCCACGCGTCTGTAACTCAAGCAGGCTGAAAAAATAACACATGCATACCATGCATCATGAAATCATAAATAATTCACATAATAAGGCATGTAATCATCTAAAAATATTTTCCCCCCAGTGATGCACTCATTTTTACGTAGTCAGAAAATTCTAGGCGTTATAGAATAGCAATCATATAACAGCTATCAGATAATATACGTAACATATCATATCGTGCAATGCATGATGGGTACCAAGAATCATCAGTAAGCAAGGCACAACGGCTCAACTAGCAATGAACATCTCAGTAAATCATCGGAATCCAAATCCAGCGACTCAGCTGGAAATCACGACTCAGCGAAAGGAATGGACTCCAAGGCACGGTGACTCAGCCGGCAATCAACAATCATAGTGGCCACAACGCATGTGAGTGCATGGAAGCTACCCACTCGGCTCACACACGCAGTACCAGTAGCTAAATCATCAAGCTCAACCCAACTGGTGCCATTCAGCTCTCTGAGGGGTTGGATCTATCCACTGGTCCTCATGGCGACACAAATATCATAGCAGGGAGTCGAGGATACGGTAGCTAGCCGACACCTCATTTTATTTTCAAAACATCATACTGGTACTATCAACTTCATCAATCGGTTCTCAAGGAAATCAGGTTCAATATACTATGAATGTATGACACGACTAGGAAAACCTGCTCACAGTCACATGCACAATAATAAACAATCAGCGCGGCGACTCAGCTCATGCATAATAGTTACGGCAGCTCAGCACGTAAACAGCTCAGACACAACATGTATAACACAGGAAAATCAGCTCTGTGACTCAGCACAAGCCTAATAGATTACAGCAACTCAGCACACACGACAAGGCTATGGCAGCTCAGCCTACAGCCACTACATTAACATGCTTATCTCAAAGCTGTAAATACAAGCTCAGATTCGTACTTTGCGCAGATCTTACCCAATACCTCTACCAAGCTCACAGAAGCAGGACGCACTCACTGCTCCGCTCAAGTCTCGTCCAATAGCTCAGGATGGCAGCTCACGGCAAAAACCACAATAGAGGTATTATCTACCAAGATATCTAAGATGTCTGCTATGTTCAAGCTCATACAGCTCACGGCCGAAGCATCTCAACTCAGAACAACTATGACTATCAACAGAGCACTATCCAGCTCAAAGGTTAACACTAAGAACAGAAACTAACACCAGTAGAACACAGTTACCTGAACCAAAGCTCAACTCGGCCGGAAATCGCGAAACACAGCTCACACAGTTCCTAAGCGATCCTCAGTTCGGCCTCATCTCGACTCCAAACTAGTACAGAAATTTCAAGCTTAAAGAGTGGTTTCCAACCGCAGTACCCTTGCTCAAAATTGATCGGCCAATCTCTGGTAATTTGGAAAATACTAGGTCGGGTGAACGGTGACAAGGGTTAGAGAAAATATCTGTCGGGAACTCACCCAGGTCTCAAGGTACGTACTCATACCAGCTTTCGATGGTCAACCAGCTCTCAAGGGTCAGCTCAACTTGTGATGCTGCTTCCAAAACTGACATCAGCTCAGAGCGCTGCACTAGACTGGTTTGCGCTACAACAGCATCAGCTCGCAAACTCAGCACGACTAACCACAACACTGGACTCACCTGTCAGCTTGCACCCGATCTGGTCCAGCTCGCATAGTACACCGCAAGCTTCTAAGCTGAATCTCTAAACTGAAAAATATTATACTGCAACCTCAAAGCAGTTCACTCTCCGAAGATTAGCACAGGTCGCTCAAACAGTTCGCACCCGTGCTGGTTTAAACTGGAAATTAAAGTAGATTCCTGCGTCTTCATCTTAGCACGACATAAGATCAGCTTGCATCCGAGCAAATCCAACTCAACCGATACTCTCTAAGCTGAATAACCTCTATTAGTTAACCACTAATCTGTACGGGTTAGGCTGTTAATCACCTCGGTTAATCACAATCCTCACATTTGTGCCCAGGAACACTCATATGTGAATAAAACAAAAAATAAACATGTGTAGTATGTTTAGAAATATTTATCTTTGACGACTTCATGCCCGGCTCCGACTATTCCGGATTTACGTGGCAATAGCACTTCAACGGTTGAATCTCCGATTGTTCGCCTAATCCGGTCCACGATCGGTTTCCAAATTCCTTCGCTGCTTTGCACTAGAAAGCACAACGAGTTTTCATGAACGGAATCTCATCGCCAAGACGGTCGGAATGGGATCCGGCGGCACGTGATGGCGGCGGCTAGCGATGATGGTGACGACGGTCGGGAGGAGGTCGAGAGTGTATGGGAGGGGAGCGGAGAGTTATGATTCAATAATCAAGTGGGGTTTTTTTATCGTGTCTCCTCATTGCCATATTTATAGGAAGAGGGATATAGTTTGAGTTGGACAAAACAGAGAACATTTTGTTCAACTCAAACAGCGAACATTCGATTCAACTCAAACAGTGAACATTCGGTTCAAGTCAAACAGGGAACATTCGTTTCGACTCCCTCGATTGTGGTCTCATAAAAATCCCAATCGATGATCAGATATCACTGATGTGATATTTTACAAAACTGATCATTATGATGCAAAATCAAATTTTCGGACCACTAAATCTATTTATGGCAGGTTTACTCCTATCAGCTAAATATGGAAGTCCTACTCCCTTAGCTAATTTTAAAAGTCACACTCCCAAAATTCCTCCTACTACACTCAACACATTGAGTATCATTTCCGTACGAGAATTGGGAACACAGTACTTGTGTGACCCTCAATGGTTCAGGGATACAGCTAGCCGTGGGCTCACAACTCCTTATGATTCCGAAAACATATTTTTGGGCTTATCCATCGGAACATGGTAAATCGTCTAGCAACATAGCCCCATGATCCCTTAGGTATCACTGATAGTGCCTGCAAGAACCAGTTTGTCATTATTAGTGTATAGTACGATCCTTTCATCTCAAATATCATGACCGAATGAATGACCATTGGTAAATCGAGAGTCGCTAGAGATTCGATAGCCATGCATACATCTTGGAGATCAAATAGCGACATCGCATGTTTTACTAGGTAAATACATTTACCTAATACACATCTAGTATCTGACAAGAGATTTGTCACATTATTATCTCCTCAGATAGCATATGATATCCACGCACAAAGGCGAGCGGTGAATCCTCGACAACAAAGCATCGATTCCTACATGCGTCGTGACCTCACCCAACCTCGCCACCTGATGATCCTCATAGAGTTGGTAAACGAGTCAAAATGAGGCGACTAGCATGTATAGTCTCAATGATGTTTTGAGTAGTGAGGACTAATCTGTACAACAAAGATCTCAGACTTAATCCACTCGACAAATGAAACCCACTTGAAAAGTTTGAACGAGGGTAGTTCGATAGATCACCAGTTCACCATCCATCTGAATGCTCAGAACATCTCTATGTTCCCTACCAATGAAACGTGGTACTTTGCATTGCAGATTCTAGTCTCAAGCTTGGGCGGCCCTTATCCTCTTTTAGACGGCCCAATTAACTAGGAACTTGTTTAGAACACACAGTGACTATTAGATGTATTTCATGATAGCCATCAAATCCACTATCACATCTAATATACACTTTAGTGCATTCAAGGTCTTTATCCAACAAGTTTGTAATCATAATAATAAAGATAAGAATGCCATAAGATGTGAATTTCATAAATAAGATCGTTTTACATAGAATCAACAAAAGAAAACCCACATGCCATAAGTTGGCTAGTTGGGCACCTACTCTAACGTCCATCTCATCTTCATGGATAATTCCCACTTGGTTGAATTGTCATATTGCATTTCCTCTTCAGATGTTTCCAGTTGACTTTATCTGTCAACAAAATATAATGAAGTATAGAGGAGTGTCTCTTAGGTCGTCTAGTTGTTTTAAGATCTCCTAAGTTCAACCACCGGAGTTTGTGGGTCAACTTCTTGTGCGGTTGTTTCTTTATCTTCTATACTGTTTTATGGCTCATTCTCAAACTATCAACAATACTTTCATTTGTCTTCTTGACTTCAAGACATTCATCTCTAGCTCCAATGCCTAACATGTCTTGTATAGTATTTATTTATTATAGATTACATCTCTTCTCTGAATGATTTTCCTACGTTTTGTCATCATAGAAATGATAACCAAACTCATTATCTTCATAACCAATAAAGAACACTTATCTGATGTCGGGTCAATTTTTGTTCTGCTAGCTGAATCAATGTGAACATTTATACAACCAGACACTTTCAGGAAACAAATTTTACTCTTTTCTGCTACATACCTCCTCTGATATTATGTAATCAAGTGGTACTCAATGTTAACTACGTCAACCCACAATTTTGCAATGAAATAAAGCGGTACTCCACCATTATAGATCGTAGGCAATTTACCTTCAAGTTTGTCACATTTTCAACCATGGCTTTCCACATTTTAGAGGCCTCATAAACATCGTATTTATATTTTGAAAAATAAACATTTCTGCTCTAATCATCAATGAATGTGACGTAATATCTTGAGCCTTCTATGGATTTCACAAGAGATGGGCTCTCCAAATTTGCAGCTTTTGGTTCTCTAACGCCTTTTAAAAACTCACATTTCTTTATTTTTCAAAGATGCAAGTTTCACACAATTTGTGTTAACATACTTTGATTCTGGTAGTTTTCAATTTGACATCAGTATCTTCATTACATTCTCACTCATATGTCTGGTCTTTAATGTCAGAGATTGAATTATGTCAAGCATACGCAACTGTTAATATGTCTCTACAACTGGAAGTGATATAAAGTGTTCCAGTTTCTGTCCTTGAAAACAACCATGAATCCTTTGCTTACTTTCCATGATTCATTACCAAAGGTCATCGTGCTAACCCACCGAGGGAATATATTGTGTCAGCCTTGGAACATGCCTACTTGTTGATTTTTAAGATAGATTCAATTGTCATTTTCAAATTGACATCAACCATACCTACTATCACAAAGAGGTTTTTCATTATCAGAAACTTTTACGTGATCGTCAATAATGTAATTATCGAATACATCACATCACAATTATCGGTGGTACAAAACAAAGCTCCCGAATCCATGATCCAAGAGTAAACTGGGATTTTCGTGGATATTAATAAAAGAACATGCACGTCATAACATTGACATTGTTTTTGGTGACTTACAGTTCGTTTCAAGTCACCTTTTTCACCACATTAAGCATTTTAACTTCTTTTAAAATTATTTTTATATTTCTCATTTCTTGATTTGGATCTACCACGCCATCTGTTTGAACTCTTTTCAACACTCCTGATATGTCCCATGTTATCAAGATTTTAGAGTGGATCTCGATGATTTCCTTCACCATAATCCATTTCACAAACTTCTCCATCAAGATTTATCTCTAACATAATTCAACTGTAGCTTTATTTTACCAACATAATTCCTAAATGCTACCCGCATCGGATCTCATGAATATGGTAAAGATTCCAAAAATAAGTATACAAATTTCATCATCAAAGTTAATTTCAATTGATGCTAATTGAGAAAAATTCGTCTTGAACTCATTGATGTGAGCTACCACTGATGCATCTCTTTGTTTTTAAGTTAAATAAATGTTTCATCAGGTATAATTGTTCTTTGTTGAAAGAATTTTAGTATATGTCTGATAAAATTGACACCATCTCCTATGTGGTTTGTGTCATCCCATGTTATACGCCACATTCTTTGTTAGGGTTGATCGAATTACACCTAAAAGTTATCGGCTAAGAAGATTTCACTCATCATCCTCCATATTTACGGTTTCTTTCATGATAGAGGTTGGTGCAACTTCTTGATATACTGAAAATCTCTGATCCATAACCGCCAAAACACAAACTGTACCACCATACTGGTTGTGTAACGCCCCGATCCAAAACTTTAAGATAAATAAACTATGAATATGCAAGCTGAAATACAATAATTTATTCTGGACTTAATTGCAACTTCGTAAAAATTATCAGATCGCGCACTATCTGACAGATCGGCTGATACATATACATATATAGATATGCGGAACTTATATATGTATATCAAAGGAAACAAATTTCATCCAGATTACATGAAATAAGATTTGAAGTTGTCGGGCCTGGTGAGCTAATACATCGATTAAACACAATTAATGCGGAAGCAATAAAATCATGGGCTAAAACATTTCGTTTTGCGCCAGAACAATAATCAATTTTTCAAAATACAAGCATACTTAAAATAAGGATTTGGAACTCAAAATCCAACAATCATCATCATAACACAAGTATGCTAAATAATACAACATAGATCCCCAAATACAATATCACCCAGGGCATCCCCTGGCTCAATACATAATATAATAACTGGGACTCAAAACGGGGATCTACCAGTTGTCGCTCCACTCAAACCAGATGGGTTACCTGCAGATCCTACAAAGGCCAACACAGACCCAAGCAGCCCAAAAACAGGGAAAAGAAACGAGGTCAAACCTCAGTACGAAGAGCACAATAAAGCAACAGTCATATCAGACATGCAACATTTCAAATGTTCAATGCATGAGGGTTACCAAGAATCATCGGTAGAGAAGGCACAACGACTCAGCTGTGCAGATCTCATCATCATCATCATGTGATCTTCAGGTGCGACGAATCAGCCGACCATCACAGGGTAGTGGTATTCAGGCGCGACGACTCAGTCGGACACCACAATAGCAACGTTGGACCTTTCAGGCACGACGGATCAGCCAGCCGATCACAACGTGCAAAGGAATTCAGCTCCCAAGGAAATCAGACTCAATATGTATGCATAAATGCACAGCAGACTCATGCTTAAATCAATGCATATAACTCACACGCACACAAAACATATTAGAGCAAATAATCAGCATCGAATTCCACAGTTAATAACAGCACACAGACCACAGCAATTTAACACGAGAGAAATATCCCAAAGCTGATATCAAAGCTGCTAAATCTAGCTCAATTTGTACCTCAAATCAGCTATTACCTCGACAGATTTCACTTAAACTCAGCACCGACAGCCCGCTCAATCCTCCTGCCTCACCAGCTCACGGCGAAACACAACAGGAACTGCTCGAAAGTTCAAATCTGTCAAGATATCTCATAATCAACTCAAATCTGAACTCAAACAGCTTATAGTCTAAAGCCTCGCAGCCTAAATCAGCTACCTCAACTCTACAAAGCACTATCCAGCTCTCAACGAAGCTTAAATCAATAAGAAATCACTTACCCAAAGCTGCTTAAGAACACAGGAACCACTGGTCTACAATCTCGATGATACACGAACTCTGCAACTACTTCGTGCTCCTTCAATTCGTCGATTCAAGTCTCCAAACTGGAATCAATCAAAATATCTAGAGGAGACAAGCTCAGCGCCACCAATCTTGCTCCACGCGGCGTACATCGACGGCAATCGACGAAAAAGGATTCGAAGTTACGGGGTAAGATATGGTCGACAACTTTCTCTCGAGGAAGAATATAAGAAATGTCGGGTTCAAAATCGACTAAGTGTTCGTCAACACTTAAATTATCTTCCAGTCAAAGCTACAGTAAAAGTCAACCACTCAGATCTGAGCATCACCAAATCTGATTCCTTCGCACTACCCCAAATCTGCCTTCTCAACACTGAACACATGCGCGACAACTAAACGACGTCACATCGGAGTCCCGCTCAAAACATCCAAATCTGGATACTGCAAAACGACGTCGCGTTGGGGTACAACTCTCATCAAATCTGATGCTCGCTAAACGATGTCGCATCCAATTCACTCAGCTATCGCCAAATATGGTATGCGCTAGACGACGTCGCATCACTAACACTCAACCCGTGTCTATCCGGTTAATCCAAAACGACATCGTTTTACTTTCCGCTCAGCGCGACTTACTAATACCCACGTAGGCCAGATCTAGACACCCAAATTTCACTCAAATCTGAAGACAAGGAACTGGTCTACTCGAACTGTGAACCAAACCGGTCTTCTCAATGCCTTTAATACAAACACGCGGGATACTAACCAAATCTGAAATCCAGCTTCTCTCGATATACCAAACCAGTAGCGCTAAATCAAATCTGATCTACGCCACCCAATAGCGACCAAATGCTCGCATCAGACCTGTTCTACCTCAAATCTGAATCTCGCCAACAGATTTGACCAAACTATCAAATCTGAAAACCCGAAAGTTAACTTCTCTTTTAGCTAATCTTTGCCCAAATCTGATTAGCGAATTAATCATTCAATATCGAATTTCTAGTCCTCACATTCTCCCCACTAGAAATGGATTTCGTCCTCGAAATCAACTTGCAGCAACAGATCAGAACCAAGACACCACCAGAAAATTGCCAAAATTAACACAAACAATCTACCCAGAAAAACTCGATGCTTAACAGAAGCCAAAATCAAGGCAAAAACAACACAAAAGACAAATCTGCAAGTCAGAAAATTACCTGGAAATGCTACTACCAACGCTCAAACAGATGAGGCCACTCTCGTATCATCTTTTGCTCAACTTCCCAGGTAGCTTCCTCTCTACCGTGCTTGCTCCATTGGACCATCACCAACGGAATAGTCTTATTCATCAGCTGCTTCTCCTTTCTATCCAGAATCTGCACTGGATATTCAACATAACTCAAGGTCTGATACAGCTCCACTTCATCAGTTCTCAACGCATGGGAGGATCTGGCTCATATTTCCTCAACATTGACACATGAAACACATCATGCATCGCTGCTAACTCAGCAGGAAATCTCAATCTGTACGCCAAAGATCCAATCCTCTCAAGAATATCAAAACGGACCAACAAATCTGGGAGCTAATTTACCCTTAAGTCTGAATCTCATCACGCTCTTGAAAGGAGAAAATTTGAGAAATACTCGATCAACAACCTCAAACTTCAAAGGCCTACGCCTTCTGTTAGCATAGCTCGCTTGACGATCTGTGCAGCTTTCTCCTACTCCGAATCGATTCAATCTGATCTTTCATATGCTGCACAAACTCAGGAGTAGACAGCTGTTTCTCACCAATCTCTTCCCAGCAGATCGGTGATCTACACTTACGATCATACAAAGCCTCAAAGGGTGCCATCCCAATAGTCACTTGGTAGCTATTATTATACAAAAACTCCACCAAGGATAAAGAATCCTGCCAGCTACCACTGAAATCCAACACAATCGCTCGCAGCATATCCTCTAAAATCTGAATGGTCCTCTCAGATTTGTCATCTGTCTGTGGGTGCTAAGCTGTACTCATAGCAAATCTTGAACCCATCGCTGCTTGCAAGCTCTTCTAGAATCGGGAAGTAAATCGTGGATCTCTGTTGGACACTATCGAGACCGGAACTTCATGCAATATAACCACATGGTCAATGTATAATCTAGCCATATTGTTCATGGAACATATCACATCATAGGGAATGAAATGGGCTGACTTCGAGAGTCTATCAATCACAACCCAAATCGCATCACATCACCTGTTCGATCGAGGTAATGCGTCACAAAATCCATGGCGATGTGCTCCCAATTCCATTGAGGCACTTCTAGACTTTTTAGAAATCCACCAGGTCTCATTCTCTCGGCCTTGACCTGCTGATAATTCAAACATCGAGCTACAAATCCAGAGATGTCATTCCTCATACCTTCCCACCAGTAGTGAGACTTCAATGCATGATACATCTTCTTCTCGCACGGATGCACACTATAACGGCTACAGTGGGCTTCGTTCAAGATGGTTTCCTTCAGATCAATAAAATTCAGAACAACCAATCAACCTCAGAATCTCAAGCATCCATCAGAAGAAACGGTAAATCTTCCGACTGACCATTGATGGTCCCGGAAATAGGATCACTAAGCAAATAGGAGTTCAGAAGGGGGGGGTTGAATGAACTCCTTCGATTTTTCTATTTCAAAGTTCTTTTAAAAAAAACTTTTGGATTCTCAGTTATATGCAAACTTCTCGGCCAACAATAAATGTGCGGAAATAGGCCGATTGGTTTGTGAACAAACAGTGTGCAAACAGTAAGTAAATGCTGTAAGTAAAAGATTGAGATGAGAGTTTGTTTCTGGAAGTTCGGATATGAATATCCTACGTCTCCCCTTCTTCCTCCTCGGAAGGTATCACTAGAAGACTTTGATACAAGTAGACAATCTACAAGCACCCAATCCCAAAGCCAACAGCCTTGAGAACTCCTAGCACCTCACAACGCTTCACGCAGACTAGCTGCTGGTTTACAAGATTTATAACGTTTTACGAACTTCTTAAAAGACAGTTCGTTTACAGACTCTTTCAAGTAAATCAATGAGAACACGATGCTAGAGACTGTATTTTGACTCGAAAGATTATCTAATGAAGATAAAAAACGAATTGTTCTTCGAGTCTTGAGCTTTTTGAAATATCAACAAGAGAAAAGCTCTGTAGTAATTTTGGCAGCGTTGCAGCAAGATGATAATTAGCGAGTTGTGTTTTCTTCGACACTGCTGCTGGTATATATAGGCTTCGACTGCAACGGTAACATTAAATCCTCCAAAGGAAATAAATCCCGTTTGAATTACTGCCAAAATAGTACACCGTAATATGTGAGGAATCACATCTTTTAGCAGCTTCGGATTTCCAGTCATATGTCTTGCGCATCCACTGTCTAAGTACCACACTTTTGATATCTCTGCTGATTTGTACCTGCTGACCTGCAATTATACACAGCAAAGTTTGGTACCCAATTTTACTTGGGTCCAGATTGGATTACCCATTTCGGGACCCAGATTTGAACAATCCTTATGGTCTTTCCATTTCTAGGATCCACGAAAGAATGTGCAAAATCACGTGCGGTTCTTTTGAGCTTTGGTTTGATATAATGATCATGTTGATCTCTCCTCTGCTGAAATTTCTTCCAACCCGATTTAACCTTCTTCGAGTTGGGCCACGACTGGTTATGAGCAGATGGTTTTGGACTAGCTTTCGCTTTGTCTTTCTCCAATCTATTCTTTAGCCAGTCAGGCTTGAAACTCTCAGGTTTTGAAAAGCCTATACCAGCTTTTCCATTTTCGTTCAGCATAGGCGAGTTCTGATTATCATATTTGACCGACTCAAAACAATCGTATATCATATCAGCTTTGACAAAGCCCATTTTATTGAACTTGTCATATGCTGGTCTTGATTGAGTACTCGACTCTCCTTCACAGAACTCGCTGTTGTTGAATCCAATACCAGTTCTATCACTGGCTTGCTTTTGGCTTCCACATATCTTTTGGAGAGTGATCTTAGCCTTGTTATAGGAGCTCAATTCTACAGTCGATTTAGCGACTTCAGCCTTGAGCTCGCTGATTTCATTTCTCAATATCTCATTCTCCGCTTGTAGCTTACTCAACTCAGCTTTTAGAATATCAGCATCCTCTTGTTCATCAGAACTTGATTCAGCTGAACTACTCTTTAAACTTATGTTTTCAGCTTTAGCTTCCTCGAATGAATGAGTAAGCTTTCGGTACTCTTTTACCATGTCATTAAGTGCAATGACAAGGTCATCTCGTGTAAATTCAACATTAGTGAAATCGAATACCTCATCTTCATCAGTTTGATCAGCCATTAAGCAGTGAACCTCCTCTTGTTCACTGTCGCTAGAAGATGAACTGCTGCTGGAAGAATCAGAATCTCTATCAGCCCAGCTTTTGGTGCTTTCTTCAGCAACCAACACTTTACGATCATGCTTGCGACTGAAGCGTTTGTTGTTGCTGGTCTTCATCTTCCTGTCGCTTGATCTTTCCTTATATTTGTCCTTGGACTTGTCCTTGGACTTCTCGACAGTTCTTTCATCTTCATCGTCATCACGTCTGTATCTTTCTTCTTTTCTGTATCTATCATCAGCTCTTCTTTCTTCTCTCTTGTACCTATCGTCTTTCTTTGGTCTATTGCAATCAGCAGCAAAGTGACCTGGACGATCACAATTATAACATTTCAAATCATTAGAGACTTTATCGGATTTGTTATAACTATTGAAAGAAGTAGTAGCAGGGTTGAAAGATCTTCTCAAATATTTCCCAAACTTCTTTACGAAGAGGGACATGACGTC
>KV016723.1:109146-134946 GCA_001598015.1 Dorcoceras hygrometricum
AGATTGAGTCGAGAGTTTGTTTCTGGAAGTTCGGATATTAATATCCTACGTCTCCCCTTCTTCCTCCTCGGAAGGTAGCACTAAAAGACTTTGATGTGAGTAGCCTTTCTACAAACACCCAATCCCAAAGCCAACCGGCTTGAGAACTCCTAGCGCTTTACACCACAACTTGACGCAGACTTCGCTGCTGGTTTACAATGATTTGAACGTTTTACGAACTTCTTAACAGACAGTTCGTTTACAGACTCTATCAAATACTACAATGAAAGAACGAAACTAGAGCCTGTAAATTTTCTTCTGGTTTCAACAAGGAAACACGATAACCAGAAGATTTGACTCGAAGGTAATTCAAATGAAGAACGACTGTTGTATTCTTCGAGTCTGTGAGCTTTTTGAAATGTCGATGAAGAGAAAGCTCTGTAGTAATTTTGGCAGCGTTGCAGCAAGATGATAATTAGCGAGTTGTATTTTCTTCGACACTGCTGCTGGTATTTATAGGCTTCGACTGCAACGGTAACATTAATTATTCAAAGGAAAATGAATCCCGTTTGAATTACTGCCAAAATTGTACACCGTAAATCCTGCTCCACTACAAGGTAAATTTCTCATCCACAGAGCCAATTTGTCTTCTTTCCATATTTGTGCAAGCATGGAGAAACGGCCTCTTTGTACTGTACTATTTACCAAAAATAGTACCGATCTTGTCTCCTTAATTCCAGGCAATCAGTACGATTCTATTGTGGCCATTGATCTTTTCCAATTTGAGTATACGATCAATTTGAATCAATTTTAACTTGCGCCTGAAATGACTTTATCAACCAGATCCAATATTCTTCATCGGTTTCAAATGTTGCGACTGGAAAATACTTGAATGCGTCGACTGGTTTCCACGTGTGATTTTCCAGCGCCTGGTTATACATACAGTCCATCGACTGGTTGAATAAACTTAGAAGCTCTCGACTGGATATATCATCACTGTAGCTTGCGACTGGTTTCAATACGGTGTCGCTTTAACTAAATAAAACGCTGTCGTTTGCACATGCTATCAATATGAGGTCTTGCGACTGGATTGTCAAATCTATCTGGCGACTGGTTATTTAAGCGCTGTCGTTTTGACTTAAACATACGACATCGTTTGGAAAGCTCTCGACTGGTTACACTGTACTGATAACTGCGACTGGATAAAAGCCACTGTTCACTGCGACTGAATTCTACCCACTGTTCACTGCGTCTGGAAACTGATAACTGTTCACTGCGTCTGGAAACTGATAACTGTTCACTGCGTCTGGAAACTGATAACTGTTCACTGCGTCTGGAAACTGATAACTGTTCACTGCGTCTGGAAACTGATAATTGTTCACTGTGTCTGGAAACTGATAACTGTTCACTGCGACTGGTAGAATTATTTCAATACGCCGTCGTTTCTAATACAAAAGCTTGCGTCTTGATATACTGTTCCTCGCAACTAAAAAGCATTCCAGTCGACTGGTTTTTCTTTCCAATAGACAATACCAGATAATTTGTTCCATTTTGTTATCACCAAAACCATAAATTTTATCCTAACAACCATTCTGGGCTTTAATCTTCAACTCATGAACATACGGGTCAGTCCTCTGCGCTGCTCTAATGTCTGTAACAATCTGTGGCTCAACTTGAAAAGAAGAAACCACGAAATACTGATCATCTGGCTGAAAACACCATCCACAAGTCCCAAAATCCTCATGGACTTTGGATAAACTCATCGACCAACATCGCAGGCTGTGCTTTACTACTCAAAGCATCGGCTACTAAGTTCATCCACCCAGGCTGATACTGAATCTCACAGTCGAAGTCTTTCAGCAACTACATCCAACGACGTTGTATTCAGATCTGACTGAGTGAATATATACTTCAAACTCTTGTGGTCGGATTACACCACAAATTGCTCACAATACAAATAGTGACGCCAAATCTTCAAGCAAAAATAATCGCAGCCAACTCGAGGTCATGTACTGGGTATCTCGTCTCATGGGGCTTCAATTGTCGAGACGCATAAGCTATCACACGCCCGTTCTGCATCAGAACACAACCCAGACCATTTAGAGAAGCATCAGAGCACACCACAAAACCTCCAGAACCCGAAGGCAAAGCCAACACATGAGAAGTAGTCAACTTCTCCTTAAGCAACTGGAAACTCGACTCACATTCCTCTGTCCAAATAAACTTCCTATCCTTCTGGGTCAATTGCGTCATCGGCTTAACTATTGAAGAAAAGCCCTCTATAAAACGTCGGTAATAGACAGCCAATCCCAAGAAACTACGGATCTCATAAACATTCCTAGGTCGTTCCCAGTTAAGAACTGCTTCGACCTTACTCGGATCCACCGAAATACCTTGAGCAGATATGACATGACCTAAGAAGATTACTCTATCCAGCCAGAATTCACACTTGCTAAACTTTGCATACAACTGTGAGTCTCTCAGTTTCTGCAAAACCATTCTCAAGTGCTCTTTATGCTCTCTGAAGTTCCTCGAATACACCAGGATTTCATGTATGAAGACAATCACAAAACGATCGATATACTCACTGAAGACGCGATTCATCAAATCCATGAACACAGCAGGAGCATTCGTCAATCCAAAAGGCATCACCCAAAACTCATAATGCCCGTATCTCGTCCTAAAAGCCGTCTTCGCCACATCAGCATCTCTAATCCAAAGCTGATGATAACCAGATCGCAGATCAATCTTAGAGTATACTGCAGATCCCTGCAACTGATCGAACAAGTCATCAATCCTCGGCAACGGATACTTGTTCTTGATCATCGCTTTATTCAACTTCCGAAAATTTACATACATCCTCATAGATCCATCCTTCTTCTTTACAAAAAAATCGGAGCTCCCCAAGGCGACATACTCGTCTAATGAAGCCTTTCTCTAGAAGATCACGCAACTGCTCTTTTAGTTCCCTCAACTCAGCTGGCGCCAACCGATATGGAGCTCTCAAAATCAGGGTTGTCCCTGGCACCAACTCAATACTAAAGTCAATCTCTCTTCTCGGAGGGAATCCTGGAATCTGGTCCGGAAACACATCAGGGAACTCTCGAGCAATCGGGACATCACTCAACTCTACTCTCAATTCATGAGAAACATCCAAGGCATAGATCATAAATCCTGAATTCTCTAGCGACAACAAACTAAACATCTCCATGGCTGACACTAAGGGAATCTTAGGTCGCGAATCAGCACCATAGAAATCCCATTTCTCTCCAAATCGAGGCCTAAATCTCACTACACCATGGAAAAAATCAACAGTCTCTCTATAATCCGACACACATCCATACCCAAGATGCAGTCGAAATCTCTAATATCCAAAGAAATCAAATTTGTCACCAACACATTCTCATCAAACCTAATCACACAATCCAACACTACCTCACGGGACAACAGACTCACGCCGGCAGGAGTAGAAATGGAGACAACATCACACAGTTTTGTAGAACCAACCCACACGCATGCAAAAACAAAGCAGATATAAAAGAGTTTGATGCTCCTGTATCAAACAAAACTCGTGCAGGAAAATCAAAGATAAAGCAAGTACCTGCAATCACTCCCCCAGGTATCTCATCAGCTTGCTCTCTCGTCAAAGCATTCACCTGAGCCTGCTGCAATCCCGAAAACTGAGGTCTCGAAGGTCCTCCGAACCTAGACGGTTCTAATGGTTAGAAACCTGATCGTTGGGACTGAGCAAAAGGTTGCGGTCTCTGCGAAGAACCACCAGCTGAACCTTGCTATGACTGACCCAAAGACTGGCAGATATAAAAGAGTTTGATGCTCCTGTATCAAACAAAACTCGTGCAGGAAAATCAAAGATAAAGCAAGTACCTGCAATCACTCCCCCAGGTATCTCATCAGCTTGCTCTCTCGTCAAAGCATTCACCTGAGCCTGCTGCAATCCCGAAAACTGAGGTCTCGAAGGTCCTCCGAACCTAGACGGTTCTAATGGTTAGAAACCTGATCGTTGGGACTGAGCAAAAGGTTGCGGTCTCTGCGAAGAACCACCAGCTGAACCTTGCTATGACTGACCCAAAGACTGTCCTCTAGCCGGAGACACTCTAGCAAAATGTCCAGGCTGCCCACAATTATGGCAAAGCCCTGAACTCCACGATACTTCGAAGGCATATGACGACCTCCACACTGTCCACAAGTCACTCCTCCTCCGGAGCCACGGCCACCAGAACTAATAGAACCGGAAGAACTCGAGTTTGATCGTCTCTTGAACTGTTTCCCTAGGGGCTTGAACCTCTGGCGATTCTACTGCTGCGACACTTGAGGAGATTGGAAACAAGGCATCGCTTCTGGCACAGGTTGGAAATTACGTCCAGCTATCGGCTGAACTAGATTATGTTCTTCCATAAGACTCTACACAATATCCACTGCTCTATCCACGGTCTCAGCATAAATCGTAGGGGAACCAGCTAACACCATGCGGAACAACTCGGGCCTCAACCCTCTCAGAAACTTGTTCCTCTTTGTCCTCTCTTGGTTCGCAACATGGAGAACATACGACAACAACAAAGAAAACTGTCTGGCATACTCGGCCACCCTCAAGCTCCCTTGCTTCAGGTTGTTGAACTCCCGCTCACGGTTGTTGTAGAAAGACTCAGGGGTATACTCTTGTCGAAATTCACACAGAAGCTCTCCCAAGAAATCAATGTTTCAGTCTCACGTATAACTCGGGAAGTACCCTTACACCAGCGTTGAGCATGCTCTCTCAATTGCAAAACAGCTAACTTCGGTCACCTCTCCGGAGAATACTCCACTGCATCAAACAGTTCTTACATGTGCTCTAACCAGCCCTCAGCCATCAGACCACCCTCGGCACCAGTAAATGTCGGGGGATTCATCCTCTGAAACCTAGCCAGAACTAGCTCCAGCTCGCCAATATGTCTAGTCACATCCTCTACATCTGTCTGTCTAGCACGACGATGCAACGGTATACTCTGCTGCTCAAAATCCTCATCACTTCCGGGAGCCCTAGACTCCTCACCGGTCTACCTAGCGATTCTACTCCTACCTATCCTCGGTGGCATCTACCAAAACTCAGAGGTAAGAACACAAGCAGACAACACACAGAGGCAGATACAAAATCACACAAATCACAGAGTCAATCAAATCAAAACTCAAACTCTGTGCCTAGACTCAAATGTGATGAAAAAAATAAATCGATCTTATCCCATTTTAAGCTCTGATACCAAAATGTCAGGCCTGATGAGCTAATACATCGAAACTCTGTGCCTAGACTCAAATGTGATGAAAAAAAATAAATCGATCTTATCCCATTTTAAGCTCTGATACCAAAATGTCAGGCCTGATGAGCTAATACATCGATTAAACACATTTAATGCGAAAGAAATAAAATCATGGGCTAAAAATTTTCGTTTTGGGCCTGAACAATAATCAATTCTTCAAAATACAAGCATACTTAAAATAAGGATTTGGAACTCAAAATCCAACAATCATCATCACAACACAAGTATGCTAAATAATACAACATAGATCCCCAAATACAATATCACCCAGGCATCCCCTGGCTCAATACATAATATAATAACTGGGACTCAAAAAATGGGGATCTACCAGCTGTCGCTACACTCAAACCAGCTGGGTTACCTGCAGATCCTGCAAAGGCCAACACAGACCCAAGCAGCCCAAAAACAGGTAAAAGAAACAAGATCAAACCTCAGTACGAAGATCACAATAAAGCAACAATCATATCAGACATGCAACATTTCAAACGTGCAATGCATGAGGGCTACCAAGAATCATCGGTAGACAAGGCACAACGACTTAGCTGTGCAGATCTCATCATCATCATCCTGTGATCTTCAGGTGCGACGACTCAGCCGACCATCACAGAGTAGTGGTATTCAGGCGCGACGACTAAGCCGGCCACCACAATAGCAACATTGGACCTTTCAGGCACGACGGCTCAGCCAGCCGATCACAACGTGCAAAGGAATTCAGCTCACAAGGAAATCAGGCTCAATATGTGCGTAAATGCACAGCAGAATCATGCTTAAATCAATGCATATAACTCACATGCACACAAAACAGACTATAGCAAATAATCAGCATAGAATTCCACAGTTGATAACAACACACAGACCACAAAAATTTAGCACGAGAGAACTATCCCAAAGCTGATATCAAAGCTGCTAAATCTAGCTCAATTCGTACCTCAAATCAGCTATTAGCTCGACAGATTTCACTTAAACTCAGCACCGACAGCCCGCTAAATCCTCCTGCCTCACCAGCTCACGGCGAAACACAACAGGAACTGCTCTAAAGTCACCAGCTGATGGCGAAACACAACAGGAACTGCTCGAAAGTTCAAATATGTCAAGATATCTCATAATCAGCTCAAATATGAACTCAAACAGCTTATAGTCTAAAGCCTCGCAGCCTAAATCAGCTACCTCAACTCTACAGAGCACTATCCAGCTCTCAACGAAGCTTAAATCAGTAAGAAATCACTTACCCAAAGTTGCTTAAGAACACAAGAACCACTGGTCTACAATCGCGAAGATACACGAACTCTGCAACTACTTCGCGCTCCTTCAGTTCGTTGATTCAAGTCTACAAACTGGTATCAATCGAAAGATCTAGAGGAGATGAGCTCAGCGCCACAATCTTGCTCCAAACGACGGCGTAAATCGACGGCAATTGACGAAAAAGGGTTTGAATGAACAGTAAGGGTTATGGGGTAAGATATGGTCGACAACTTTCTCTCGAGGAAGAAGATAAGAAATGTCGGGTTCAAAATCGACTAAGTGTTCGTCAACACTTAAATTATCTTCCAGTCAAAGCTACAGTGAAAGTCAACCACTCAGATCTGAGCATCACCAAATCTGATTCCTTTGCACTACCCCAAATCTGCCTTCTCAACACTAAACACATGCGCGACCACTAAACGACATCACATCGGAGTCCGCTCAAAACATCCAAATCTGGATTCTGCAAAACGACATCGCGTTGGGGTTCAACTCTCATCAAATCTGATGCTCGCTAAACGACATCGCATCCAATTCACTCAGCTATCGCCAAATTTGGTATGCGCTAGACGACGTCGCATCACTAACACTCAACCCGTGTCTACCCGGGTAATCCAAAACGACATCGTTTTACTTCCCGCTCAGCGCAACTTACTAATACCCACGTAGGACAGATCTGGACACCTAAATTTCACTCAAATCTGAAGACAAGGAACTGGTCTACTCGAACTGTGAACCAAACCGGTCTTCTCAATGCCTTTAATACAAACACGCGGGATACTAACCAAATCTGAAATCCAGCTGCTCCCGATACACCAAACCGATAGCGCTAAATCAAATCTGATTTACGCCACCCGATAGCGACCAACTGCTCGCATCTGATCTGTTCTACCTCAAATCCGAACCTCACCAACAGATTTGACCAAACTCTCAAATCTGAAAACCCAAAAGTTAACTTCTCTTTTAGCTAATCTTCATCCAAATCTGATTAGCTAATTAATAATTAAATATCGAATTTCTAGTCCTCACAGAATTAATCGGAATCGTTCAAAAATTGCCTAACAATATTTCAGATCACGAACTGAAAAACAACTCATAGCTTAAGAACGAAGTAAAAATCGGATAAAACCTTGCAAAATGATTTCATTCAGTTTACGGCTATAGCTCTATATATATATATATATATATGTATATACGGATTTTATATCCTGCACAACTCACTTCCCCACCTCCGTCCCCGACTACGACGTGGCACCATGTGATTGGACCAACATTTTAAGTTCAACATTTTTGTCATGTTTTTTTTAAATTCGGATCAATCATATGGTGCCACGTGGTAGTCGGGAAAGGAGGTGGGGAAGTTGGGTGTAACGCCCCAAAATCCATAGGACCACATTTATGCATTTTTATTAATCTCATGGGCCAAAATGGTAATTTTAAATGTTATGTATTTGCTGATTTATTGATTTCAGAACATAAGATGCGTTGCGACTGATTCCAGCAGATGACTCCAAATAGTGATGCACGAACTGGTTTTGAATCGATTGAAAAATATTTTAAGGAGGACAAATGATTTCTTTTGGAAAATGTTTGGAAAATGTTTGGTGTTTTACAAATTAAAATGAGAGGAAGGGAATTTTACTAAAATTTATAAGTGTGTCATGCTTGATTTCACAAGTAGCATGCCACTAATCCCTTTCATATAAAAACCTGTTTTCAAAGTAAGATCTTTATCATTTGCAAAGAAAAATCTTGAGGTGTTCTTCAAAATATTTCCGGAAGAGTTCGTGCGTTGCTTAAAGAGAAGATTTCTGCAGGAATCGGTTGCTGTTGCAAAGCTTTGTTTAAGGAAAGTAAAATCTGATCCTTTGCTACACCATTTGAAGAATATATTGAGGTTTTTATGGATCTGTTTGCCTGTGTGTTTAAGATATGTTGAAGTTCATGTTTAAAATAATTTACGCATGATTAAGGAAAGAAAGATGGGGTTCAAAATGATGTTTTTATGCTTCCAAATGTTTTCCAGAAAGATTATGATGTTTAAAAGTACTGAGGATTCGAGTTATTCCCAGAATGTTTATGAATTTCTTCCTTACAGTATCAGCAGATGCTTTGCTTTCTTAAATTCAGCAGATGCATATTCAGCAGATGCTTTGCTTTCTTAAATTCAGCAGATGCATATTCAGCAGATGCTTTGCTTTCTTAAATTCAGCAGATGCATATTCAGCAGATGCTTTGCTTTCTTAAATTCAGCAGATGCATATTCAGCAGATGCTTTGCTTTCTTAAATTCAGCAGATGCATATTCAGCAGATGCTTTGCTTTCTTAAATTCAGCAGATGCATATTCAGCAGATGCTTTGCTTTCTTAAATTCAGCAGATGCATATTCAGCAGATGCTTTGCTTTCTTAAATTCAGCAGATGCATATTCAGCAGATGCTTTGCTTTCTTAAATTCAGCAGATGCATATTCAGCAGATGCTTTGCTTTCTTAAATTCAGCAGATGCATATTCAGCAGATGCTTTGCTTTCTTAAATTCAGCAGATGCATATTCAGCAGATGCTTTGCTTTCTTAAATTCAGCAGATGCATATTCAGCAGATGCTTTGCTTTCTTAAATTCAGCAGATGCATATTCAGCAGATGCTTTGCTTTCTTAAATTCAGCAGATGCATATTCAGCAGATGCTTTGCTTTCTTAAATTCAGCAGATGCATATTCAGCAGATGCTTTGCTTTCTTAAATTCAGCAGATGCATATTCAGCAGATGCTTTGCTTTCTTAAATTCAGCAGATGCATATTCAGCAGATGCTTTGCTTTCTTAAATTCAGCAGATGCATATTCAGCAGATGCTTTGCTTTCTTAAATTCAGCAGATGCATATTCAGCAGATGCTTTGCTTTCTTAAATTCAGCAGATGCATATTCAGCAGATGCTTTGCTTTCTTAAATTCAGCAGATGCATATTCAGCAGATGCTTTGCTTTCTTAAATTCAGCAGATGCATATTCAGCAGATGCTTTGCTTTCTTAAATTCAGCAGATGCATATTCAGCAGATGCTTTGCTTTCTTAAATTCAGCAGATGCATATTCAGCAGATGCTTTGCTTTCTTAAATTCAGCAGATGCATATTCAGCAGATGCTTTGCTTTCTTAAATTCAGCAGATGCATATTCAGCAGATGCTTTGCTTTCTTAAATTCAGCAGATGCATATTCAGCAGATGCTTTGCTTTCTTAAATTCAGCAGATGCATATTCAGCAGATGCTTTGCTTTCTTAAATTCAGCAGATGCATATTCAGCAGATGCTTTGCTTTCTTAAATTCAGCAGATGCATATTCAGCAGATGCTTTGCTTTCTTAAATTCAGCAGATGCATATTCAGCAGATGCTTTGCTTTCTTAAATTCAGCAGATGCATATTCAGCAGATGCTTTGCTTTCTTAAATTCAGCAGATGCATATTCAGCAGATGCTTTGCTTTCTTAAATTCAGCAGATGCATATTCAGCAGATGCTTTGCTTTCTTAAATTCAGCAGATGCATATTCAGCAGATGCTTTGCTTTCTTAAATTCAGCAGATGCATATTCAGCAGATGCTTTGCTTTCTTAAATTCAGCAGATGCATATTCAGCAGATGCTTTGCTTTCTTAAATTCAGCAGATGCATATTCAGCAGATGCTTTGCTTTCTTAAATTCAGCAGATGCATATTCAGCAGATGCTTTGCTTTCTTAAATTCAGCAGATGCATATTCAGCAGATGCTTTGCTTTCTTAAATTCAGCAGATGCATATTCAGCAGATGCTTTGCTTTCTTAAATTCAGCAGATGCATATTCAGCAGATGCTTTGCTTTCTTAAATTCAGCAGATGCATATTCAGCAGATGCTTTGCTTTCTTAAATTCAGCAGATGCATATTCAGCAGATGCTTTGCTTTCTTAAATTCAGCAGATGCATATTCAGCAGATGCTTTGCTTTCTTAAATTCAGCAGATGCATATTCAGCAGATGCTTTGCTTTCTTAAATTCAGCAGATGCATATTCAGCAGATGCTTTGCTTTCTTAAATTCAGCAGATGCATATTCAGCAGATGCTTTGCTTTCTTAAATTCAGCAGATGCATATTCAGCAGATGCTTTGCTTTCTTAAATTCAGCAGATGCATATTCAGCAGATGCTTTGCTTTCTTAAATTCAGCAGATGCATATTCAGCAGATGCTTTGCTTTCTTAAATTCAGCAGATGCATATTCAGCAGATGCTTTGCTTTCTTAAATTCAGCAGATGCATATTCAGCAGATGCTTTGCTTTCTTAAATTCAGCAGATGCATATTCAGCAGATGCTTTGCTTTCTTAAATTCAGCAGATGCATATTCAGCAGATGCTTTGCTTTCTTAAATTCAGCAGATGCATATTCAGCAGATGCTTTGCTTTCTTAAATTCAGCAGATGCATATTCAGCAGATGCTTTGCTTTCTTAAATTCAGCAGATGCATATTCAGCAGATGCTTTGCTTTCTTAAATTCAGCAGATGCATATTCAGCAGATGCTTTGCTTTCTTAAATTCAGCAGATGCATATTCAGCAGATGCTTTGCTTTCTTAAATTCAGCAGATGCATATTCAGCAGATGCTTTGCTTTCTTAAATTCAGCAGATGCATATTCAGCAGATGCTTTGCTTTCTTAAATTCAGCAGATGCATATTCAGCAGATGCTTTGCTTTCTTAAATTCAGCAGATGCATATTCAGCAGATGCTTTGCTTTCTTAAATTCAGCAGATGCATATTCAGCAGATGCTTTGCTTTCTTAAATTCAGCAGATGCATATTCAGCAGATGCTTTGCTTTCTTAAATTCAGCAGATGCATATTCAGCAGATGCTTTGCTTTCTTAAATTCAGCAGATGCATATTCAGCAGATGCTTTGCTTTCTTAAATTCAGCAGATGCATATTCAGCAGATGCTTTGCTTTCTTAAATTCAGCAGATGCATATTCAGCAGATGCTTTGCTTTCTTAAATTCAGCAGATGCATATTCAGCAGATGCTTTGCTTTCTTAAATTCAGCAGATGCATATTCAGCAGATGCTTTGCTTTCTTAAATTCAGCAGATGCATATTCAGCAGATGCTTTGCTTTCTTAAATTCAGCAGATGCATATTCAGCAGATGCTTTGCTTTCTTAAATTCAGCAGATGCATATTCAGCAGATGCTTTGCTTTCTTAAATTTCAGCAGATGCATATTTCAGCAGACGCTTTGCTTTCGTAAATTTCAGGTAAAATTCAGCAGATGCATATTTCAGCAGTTGCTTTACTTGTTTCCAAGTACTGTTCATTTCAGCTGGTTACTGTTCATTCTTCGTTTTCTTCAGCAGATAACGAAATTTCAGAATTTGATTCCTTATTCAATTTCGAATCATTTCAAATACTATATTCGATTCAATTGACAGATTCAAGTAGCATTTTTATTCAGTTTTCATTGTCGCAAGCTTTACAGAGAAATCATTTACAGTTCCAGAACATCATTAGACGAGAGAAAACCAGTAAACGTACAGAGAGAAAGAAAACGGACCATGAGAGCTTATATGCCATAAATCTAAAGAAAAGATATTGATAATGAGATCTGGGTTATTATCCCTTGTCTCCACGTTTAAAGAAAGAAATTTTTATGAAACGTGTATGTATGGGTCAGATGTCTACCTGCGTGTTTAAACTTGTTATTATTCAGGTTTTACTTGCTGAGCCTTTAGGCTCACTAGCGTTTTAAAATGGTGCAGGTGCGACAGCTGGAGAACGAATAGAAGGTGAAACTTGAAATCAGCTGCTGGGTGGTGTGTGTTTGTCAAAGGCCAGCGTTTTCCGTGTCATAGTTGATGATTATTTTGTTTAGAATGTACTGTATTAGATCAGTGGAAACGGTTGTATATTTACATAGAATAGCAGCTGTTGTAAATCGCAATTGCAATTATCAATGAAAACTGTTTTCCGCAAATGTCTTCAGTAATTGGCGTGCAAATAAGTATCTGCTAGTCTTTGAGTTGTCTTGTGTTTCGATTTCTTTTAAGTTATAATAAATACAGCTTATGTAGTGATATCCTTTAGCCCTTCTTTTATTTCGAAAATTTTTATTTACCCCAATTCGTGATTCCCGTGGGTTCGGGCGTCACATTCAATTATCAATGAAAACTGTTTTCCGCAAATGTCTTCAGTAATTGGCGTGCAAATAAGTATCTGCTAGTCTTTGAGTTGTCTTGTGTTTCGATTTCTTTTAAGTTATAATAAATACAGCTTATGTAGTGACCAGATCTTTTAGAAGCCACAAACTAGAAAGATATGAGATTGAGGGATTACAATGCTATTTTATTCAGCTCTTGATTAATCGAGTTTCAGATTTTATCTATGAGTAGATGTATTTCATTTCATTATTTCAGCAGTTGCTTTACTTGTTTCTAAGTACTGTTCATTCAGCTGGTATTAGTCTTGCGACTGGTACTGTTCATTTCAGCTGGTTACTGTTCATTCTTCGTTTTCTTCAGCAGATAACAAAATTTCAGAATTTGATTCCTTATTCAATTCCGAATCATTTCAAAGATTGTATTCGATTTAACTGACAGATTCAAGTAGCCTTTTTATTCAGTTTTCATTTTCGCAAGCTTTACAGAGAAATCCTTTACAGTTCCAGAACATCATTAGACAAGAGAAAAACCAGTAAACGTATAGAAAGAAAAACAGATTTTTTTTAGAAAGAAAAGAAAGAGCAGAACAATGTTTTGGAAAATGTTTTAAGTTATGACAACTAAGAGGGTCCCCAGAAGAAGGGTGAGTGTGCGGCTGACGAACCGTATGCCCTTTCAACAGAGGAAGGATCAGGTGTATAGGTCGACGGATCTATATATCCCTTCACCATGAGCCATAGTGCTAGAAACTGATATCAGGAGTTCGATCAAGCGAATTGGACCAAAATGTTTAAAGTGTTGTCATAATTTCAGAAGAGCGCAAATGTGATTTTAGTCACAGCTCCAGAATATGTTTAAAGAAAATGTTTTAAGAATTTGATTATGTTTTATGCTTTCAGTTTCTTTCAGAATTCTCAGATATAGATATATGTTAGTGCGCTTGTTCATTTCAAAGCGTACGCAGATTTTTCAGATTATATATTCAGCTTTCAGTTTCAATTCTATTGCATGATTTTGCTATTCCAGATTTACCTGCTGAGCTTTTGGCTCACTAGTTTCATTGAGTGCAGGTATTTAGCAGTAGGAGCTTGAGGGAGATGATCAGAAAGGGAGGATGTGTTTATCGTGGATATCTTCCATTGTTTTTTTCAGCTTTTGTTTTGATGTACAGAACGTTAGTTATAGTTATGTATGTTAGCAGATTTCCAGTTTCTTATTTTATAGAAATCTGTACAAACTTGTGGTGTCAAGAGATATGCAAGTCCTTCGTATTTTCATCAGCTGTTATATCTATTAAGCGTATGTTATAAGATCAGCAGAGGATTTAGTTCCATGTTTTATATACCCTTTCTGCTGATTTCTTCCGTTTGCTATGAAAAGTATTTATCAGATTATTTTACTTCCGCTCACTTCATTGTTTCAATTGTTCCGCATTTCAGCAGCAACGAATTGTGTTTATTCGCAATTTAGTCCAGAATTTAGTAACGACTTTTATGTTTATTAAGATCGAAAATTTTGGGTCTTTCAATTCGAACCCCAAATTTCTAAATTTTCTTTGAGAAAAGTCTGGGTCGTTACAGCTTATGAAAAATTATCCTTTAGCCCTTCCTTTATTTCGAAAATTTTTATTTACCCCAATTCGTGATTCCCGTGGGTTCGAGCATCACAACATGGTATCAGAGCAACGTTCCTGAGATAAACACATGCACTATCAGCTGGATCAAAGTTCATCGTCTGTTCTTCTTAGTTGTGAGTTTATTTTCAGAGCATTGTCTTTAAATTATTTAGCATGTTCTGATATATGTATGTGGTGGATTACGGGCTATAGAATATAGAATGGCAGGAAGAGAAAGAACTAGACGAAGTATTCCTTTAGAGGAAACTGATAGTGATAATAATGCTAATATCACACAACTGTTAAGACTGCTGGTAGAACAAAATAACAGAGGTAATGGCCAATCTTCCAGCAGCAGGGGACCTAGTAATGACGATCCCCAAGAGAAGTTCAGACGACAGAAACCCAAGGAATTTAGTGGTACTACTGATCCACTAGTGGCAGAGAGCTAGATTAAATCCATGGAGGTTATCTTCGAATATCTCCAAATGTTTGATTTAGATAGGCCAAGGTGCGCTATCTACATGTTGAGGGAAGATGCGATGATTTGGTGGGAAGGAGCCAAGTTGTCGATGGATCTGCTGAATCTCACATGGGCAGATTTCAAACAAGTATTCTATGAACAATACTTCACGGTTGGAAAGAGGTCTGAATTGAAGGGGAATTTTTGACCCTCATGTTAGAGTAGATGCCCAACTAGCCAACTTGTGGCGTGTGGGTTTATAGACTCTTGTATGAAACGATCTTTATATATGATATTCGCATTTGTTTATGGCGTTCTTTATTTTCATTATGATTATAATGTTAAAAATTTTGTTGGATAAAGACCTAGAATGCACCATAGTGTATGTTAGATGTGATAGTGGGTATGACGGCTATCATGAAACACATCTAATAGTCACTGTGTATTCTGAATTCGTTCCTAGTCGATTGGGCCGTCAAAATGAGGATAAGGCCGCCCCGAGCTTGAGACTAGCATCTGCGATGCGAAGTACCATGTTTCATTGGTAGGGAACATTGTGATGTTCTGAGCATGCAGATGGATAGTGACCTGGTGATCTATCAAACTACCCTCCTTCGGACTTTCCAAGTGGTTACCATTTGTCGAGTGGATAAGTCCGAGGTCTTGGTTGTACTGATTAGTCCTCACGACTCGAAACGTCATTGAGACTCTACATGATAGGCGTCTCACTTTGACTCGTTTGCAGACTCACTTGGGGTCATTAGGCGGCGGGATTGGGTGAGATCCCGATGCATGTAGGAGTCGATGCTTCGTTGTCGAGGATTCACCGCTCGCTCTCATGCGTGGATATCCTATGCTATCTGAGGGGATAATAGTGTATAAATCTCTGGCCAGAGTACTAGAATTGTTTAGGTAAATGGGTTTACCTAGTTACACTCGCGATGTCACTATTCGATCTCCAAGATGTATGCATAGCTATCGGATCTCTAGCGACTCTCGATTTACCAATGGTCGTTGATCTGATCGGGATATATGTGTTGAAAGGACCGTACTGTACGCTAACCACGACCAACTGGTTCTTGCAGGCACTATCAGTGATACCTATGGGATCATGGGGCGATGTTGCTAGGCGCTTTACCATGATCCGTTGGGCAAGTCCAAAATTGTGATTTCGGAGCCGCAATGGTTGTGGGCCCATGGCTAGCTGTATCCCTCAACCATTGAGGGTCACACAAGCACTGGATTCATGATTCCCGCATGGAAACTGAGCTCAATGTGTTTAGCATACAAAGAGGAATTTAGGGAGTGCGACTTCCTAAAAAATCAACAGGGGTCAAATTGAGATTTCCCACTGTTGAGGGGCAAAACCTTCATTTTGGACTAGGTATCTGAAAAAATGTTTTTCGCATCATAATATTCAGTTTTGGAAACTGAGTCGATCGGTCCGATCTGATCATCGATCGGAGTTATGACGAAACCGCAGTGAATTAAATGAACCGAATGTTCATATGGACTTGGGCCTGACCCAAGTCCAATGGACCGGTTCAAGCCCATGTATATTTAATATATACAAGTCTTGTAGTTAGGGTTTAATCACTACAACACAACTCACACAAACCCTAGCTCCTAAGGCCGCCGCCCCCACACCTCCTCTCTACCTCTCGGCCGCACCTCTTGCCACGCGCCGCTGCCCCTCGCCGGACTTTTTCCGGCCATCTTGAAGAGGTGTTTTCGTCCGTGCAAAATCCATCAGCTTTCTAGTGCAGGCTGATTGGAGGAAGATTGAATCCAGTCGTGGACCTGATTGACGATCTACCGCCGCCTACAGTTTGAAGTGCCGGTTTCCTCGTGAAACTGGTCGGAGCCAGGCGCCTAGACGCCAACAAGGTAACAATCAAAGAACCCCCTATGAATGGTTTGTTGATTTGTATTAATGTATTGAACACTTTCCGGGCAAATTTTGTTTTTCCGCTGCGCCCCGGGAAGTGGGATCCGGATCCGCCACCGCTTTTCCCAACAGTGGTATCAGAGCAAAGGCTCGGATCCTTCAATACATTATTGCCATATTGTATCGAATCTCAATTTTCTGATCGAAAACAAGAAAAAATTTTTTTTGAAGAAACCGGCCACGGCGCCGCCGTGCATGGCGGCGCCCCCTCCACCGCGCGCTGGCCGCGCATGGCCGCGATTGGCGGCCGCATGGTGGCCTGCTGGTTGCCACGACTTTGCGCACTGGTTGCGCAACTTCCTTGCCACTGGTCGCGCAAGGAGTCCGTGTGATGGCTGATCGATTGCAGCTGTTCGCGTGATGGCTGGGCGCTACATGTGCCGCGCTTGGCGCGACAGCGCGCGGCCTTGTGCCGCGTGCTATGTGGCGGCGGCCGCCGCCGTGCGGCCCCCGTCCGGCGTGTTCCTCGGCATCGTTGCGACGGCTGATTTTTCCTTCTAGGTTTTGTTCGGGCTTGTCCCGGGCAGCCCATGAAGTTTTCGGGCCGATATTCGATATCGGGCCGATTTTGGTCGATTTTGAAATTTTTGAGATTTTTGGGCCTAAAATTGTTTTAAGCCCAATATGATGCAATTAAAATTGCAAAATACGATTTTGATTGTAAAATATGATTTTATGGATTAAAATTTGATTTTATCGACAAAATGCGATTTTATTATAAAATGCGATTTTATGATTAAAATATGATTTTGTGGTAAATAATTTGATTATTTAATTTATGCAAGTTAATTAGATTGATTGCATGTTTGGGAGGATCGAGAGCCGTGCCCAATGTGTTAGGTGTATGCTTTAGGTTTTGCGATTTCGGTTGTATTTAATATTGTTGATTATCATTCATTAAAGTGGGTCTGTTTGTGGCCCGTTCCCACCCCTTGTAAAATGTGTCCCTTATATGTCATGGAATTTAATTGTAAATTACTAGACTTAGTGGGAGGACATTTGAAGATGGTGGGCCCATGACGATCAAAGATATTGAAGACCGAAGATCTGTAAAACCGGAAGCAATTGTAATAGGATTGCATTGCATATTGCATTTCACCTAGGATTGGACCCAGGTCCGTGATTGGCAACCACGGACCGCATAGCTCTCGCGATCGATCATCCCAAAGTTATTTATATATTTGATATATATGTTGAATCCGCATGTTTTAAATTATGATTTAAAATTGCATGAGACCAAACTTTTGAAAATAAAATCCCTCGTTTTAAATACGATTTAAAACTAATATCAATATAAAAGTTTATTCGATAAACTAAAGGGAATTTAAATTTGTTTAAATTATCCCTAACTTCCATCAACCGGCTCATATTATTGAGGGGTTTATGTATGCCGAAAAGCTGTCCACGCCATTGACAATTATTGTGAGTCGGTTGGAACTCCCTTTAACATTGGCTCATATTATTGGGGTCGTAAAGGGGACCGTCCTTCACGACTTAACATTGATGGGTCATCTTGAAAGGTGATAGTAAACGGCGTCATATTATTGGGCCCTTACTAGACGTGAGGTGAATACATGGAGGTTGCACCGGTTGCAATCGGAAACTACCTTTTGGGGGTCGTGGTTGGCTGATATTATTCGGGACCATGATCGCTTGATTGGGCTCCGTGTACCCACTAAAGAAACTTGTTTTCTCTATTTCATTAGAGGGTGGTGAAATCGTTAAAATAGTGGGAGGGTAATTCATAAAACTTAACGACCTTGTTTTATGTCTTAGCATTATTTCATATATAGTCAGTAATGTATGTCTGTTTTCTTTTCAGTATAACTGCATTTATAATGTCTTCGATCAAAAACCCACTCGCTGCTATACTGGATAGCAACAAGTTCACCGGTCTGAACTACCAAGACTGGCTTCGAAACCTCAACATTGTGTTGGCTTCGGAGTAAACTTCTTTATACGATAGAGAAGAGCCCTCTTATGACGAGCCGCATGCGCGATGGGACTTCGGTCCGCGAGCATGGGGTTCGTATGATTGGGCTCGTTGAAAAGCTGACGGGCCTTGATATCACACTCCCACATGAGCTGTCTGTGGATGTACTTCTCCTCTCACTACCCGCTGCATTCGACCCATTTGTGATCAACTTCAACATGAACAAGCTGGCAGCCACCCTCGAAGAGATGGTTAACATGCTGGTCGTGTTTGAGGGAACCATAAAGAAGGACAAGCCCGTCCTCCTTATGGGCTCTTCTTCCTCTGCGAAGAAGGGGCCCAAACGCAAGGGTAAGAAGCGTTCTGCCCCTTCGAAGGAGGAAAAGTCCACCAAGAAGCCCAAGGCAAGGACTTCAAGGCCGAACAAATCTGAGGATGTTTGCCACCACTGTCACAAACCTGGACATTGGAGGAGGAACTGTAAGGATTACCTCGAGCAGTTGCGAACTGCAAAAGGTATGTTCTACATTGAGAGAAGTTCCAACTCGCGATGTGGAAACAAACACAACAACAATTAAAAGGAAAAGCGATAACTTGAACCCAGCACAACTTTGGCACGCTAGGCTAGGTCATATTTCCCTAAGTAGGATGAACAAGTTAGTTAGGAGTGACATGTTTGATCTGTCAGACATTAACTCCCTACCGACTTGTGAATCTTGTCTCAAGGGAAAGATGACTAAACAACCCTTCAAGGGCAAGCCTGAACGTGCTCAAGGCCTATTGGATTTGATCCATACTGATGTGTGTGGTCCACTTAGCATTGGTACTAAGTACGGTCACACATACTTCATCACCTTTACCAATGATTACTCTAGGTATGGGTACTTGTACTTAATGAAGCACAAGTCTGAATCCTTTGAAAGGTTCAAAGAATTCAAGGCTGAAGTAGAAAACCAGCTAGGCAAGAGTATTAAAGCACTTCGATCCGATCGAGGTGGTGAATACTTAAGTGCTGAATTTCAAGACTATCTGAGAATGGGATTCTCTTACAGTGGACCCCTCCGGCCACACCACAGCTCAATGGTGTAGCGGAGCATCGTAATCGGACCTTGATGGACATGGTTTGATCTATGATGAGCTTCACTGAGCTTCCTACCTCGTTTTGGGGCTATGCGCTCGAAACGGCGGTAATGTTGTTGAACAATGTCCACACCAAGGCAGTGGATAAGACTCCATATGAGATATGGATGGGCAAACCACCCAAATACTCATACATGAGGATTTGGGGATGTCCTGATTACGTGAAGCAGACAGTGGGAGATAAGCTGGATACGAGATCCATCTTATGTTACTTCGTTGGGTATCCAAAGAATTCCATTGGATACTACTTCTACTATCCCAGTGAAACAAAAGTGTTTGTTTCTAGAAATGCCACCTTTATGGAAAGGGAATTTATACTTGATAGAAAGGTCAAAATAGTAGAACTCGAAGAGGTTCGAGATCCAATTGAAGTACCAAGTGAATCTCCTGCACCTCCAGAGCCAGTACCAGAAATGGTCGCACCTAGGAGATCCGAAAGGGTTCCTAAGGCTCCTGAGAGATATGGTTTTCTCCTTGAAAATGATCAAGGTGATCAAGTTGTTGGATCTGATCCAAGAACCTTCAAGGAGGCAATTTCTGAGGCTGATTCTAATTTGTGGCTTGAAGCAATGCAGTCTGAGTTTGACTCAATGCATACGAACCAAGTTTGGACTCTGGTTAATCCTCCCGAAGGAATTGTTCCTATTGGGTGCAAATGGGTATACAAGAGGAAACTTGGGCCTGATGGTAAGGTATTGACCTACAAGGCACGACTGGTCGCGAAAGGTTATACTCAAAGGCAAGGTGTTGACTATGATGAAACCTTCTCACCAGTCGCAATGTTCAAGTCAATTAGAATCTTACTGGCCATAACTGCATGATACGACTATGAGATATGGCAAATGGATGTGAAAACTGCGTTCCTTAATGGAAACATTAAGGAAGAGATCTATATGATGCAGCCTGAGGGTTTCACATCTGTAGGAAGTGAGCATAAGATATGAAAACTTCAGAGATCGATCTACGGTCTCAAACAAGCATCGAGGAGTTGGAACCTGATATTCGATGAAACAATTAAGGAATTTGGTTTCATCAAGAATCCCGAGGAGCCATGTGTATATAAGAAGGTAGTTAAAAGCGTTGTGACATTCCTCGTACTTTATGTTGATGACATTCTACTCATTGGGAATGATGTAGGAATGCTGCAGTCAATTAAAGTATGGTTGTCTAGTAGATTCTCGATGAAGGACATGGGTGAAGCATCCTATATTCTTGGAATACAGATCTATCGGGATAGATCGAAACGGATGCTCGGACTCACCCAAGCTACCTACATCGATACCAAACTTAAGCGGTTCTCTATGAAAGAGTCCAAGAGAGGACACCTACCTATGTGCCACGGGGTCACTCTATCTAAGTCTATGTGTCCGTAGACTGATGAGGAGATAGAGAGTATGCCAAGCTACCTACATCGATACCAAACTTAAGCGGTTCTCTATGAAAGAGTCCAAGAGAGGACACCTACCTATGTGCCACGGGGTCACTCTATCTAAGTCTATGTGTCCGTAGACTGATGAGGAGATAGAGAGTATGACACGTGTGCCATATGCCTCGGCAATAGGTAGTATTATGTATGGCATGATCTCAACTAGACCGGATGTCGCATATGCTCTGAATGTCAAGAGCCGCTACCAGGCCAACCCCGGCCAATTGCATTGGAAGGCCGTGAAGGATATTCTTAAGTACTTGCGAAGGACTAAGAATATGTTTTCATGGTCTATGGGGGTGGTGAATTGAAATTGGAAGGCTACACTGATTCTAGCTTCCAATGTGACGTGGATGATTCGAAGTCTACCTCTGGATTTATATTCATGCTCAATGGTGGTGCTGTCTCTTGGAAGAGTTCCAAGCAAGACACCATCGCGGATTCAACCACTGAGGCTGAGTACATCGCAGCATCAGCTGCTGCTAAGGAGGCGGTTTGGATAAGGAATTTCGTCCAAGAGTTGGGCGTCATTCCTAATGGAGTTGGTCCAGTCCCGGTGTACTGCGACAACACGGGTGCCGTTGCGCAAGCAAAGGAGCCTAGGTCTCACCAAAGATCTAAACATATACTGAGGAAATACCACATAATCCGGGATATTGTGGCTAGAGGTGACATAGCAGTTGAGAGAGTCGCCTCTGCGGACAACATTGCTGATCCACTTACGAAGCCCTTTCCAGGACCGTTGTTTGAAAAACATCACGAAACAATGGGACTGCGTCTGATGAGTAGTTGGCTATAGGGCAAGTGAGAGATTGTTAGAGTAGATGCCCAACTAGCCAACTTGTGGCATGTGGGTTTAATAGACTCTTGTATGAAACGATCTTTATATAAGATATTCGCATTTGTTTATGGCGTTCTTTATTTTCATTATGATTATAATGTTAACAATTATGTTGGATAAAGACCTAGAATGCACCATAGTGTATGTTAGATGTGATAGTGGGTATGACGGCTATCATGAAACACATCTAATAGTCACTGTGTATTCTGAATTCGTTCCTAGTCGATTGGGCCGTCAAAATGAGGATAAGGCCGCCCGAGCTTGAGACTAGCATCTGCGATGCGAAGTACCATGTTTCATTGGTAGGGAACATTGTGATGTTCTGAGCATGCAAATGGATAGTGACCTGGTGATCTATCGAACTACCCTCCTTCGGACTTTCCAAGTGGTTACCATTTGTCGAGTGGATAAGACCGAGGTCTTGGTTGAACTGATTAGTCCTCACGACTCGAAACGTCATTGAGACTCTACATGATATGCGTCTCACTTTGACTCGTTTGCCGACTCACTTGGGGTCATTAGGTGGCGGGATTGGGTGAGGTCCCGATGCATGTAAGAGTCGATGCTTCGTTGTCGAGGATTCACCGCTCGCTCTCATGCGTGGATATCCTATGCTATCTGAGGGGATAATAGTGTATAAATCTCTGGCCAGAGTACTAGAAGTGTTTTAGGTAAATGGGTTTACCTAGTTAACTCGCGATGTCACTATTCGATCTCCAAGATGTATGCATAGCTATCGGATCTCTAGCGACTCTCGATACCAATGGTCGTTGATCTGATCGGGATATATGTGTTGAAAGGATCGTACTGTATGCTAACCACGACCAACTGGTTCTTGCAGGCAATATCAGTGATACCTAGGGGATCATGGGGCGATGTTGCTAGGAGCTTTACCATGATCCGTTGGGCAAGTCCGAAATTGTGATTTCGAAGCCGCAATGGTTGTGGGCCCACGGCTAGCTGTATCCCTGAACTATTGAGGGTCACACAAGTACTGGATTCATGATTCACGCACGGAAACTGAGCTCAATGTGTTGAGCATACGAAGAGGAATTTAGGGAGTGCGACTTCCTAAAAAGTCAACAGGGGTCAAATTGAGATTTCCCACTATTGAGGGGCAAAACCGTCATTTTGGACTAGGTATCTGAAAAATTGTTCTTCGCATCATAATATTCAGTTTTGGAAACTGAGTCGATCGGTCCGATCTGATCATCGATCGGAGTTATGATGAAACCGGGGTCAAATTTTCCCACTATTGAGGGGCAAAACCGTCATTTTGGACTAGGTATCTGAAAAATTGTTCTTCGCATCATAATATTCAGTTTTGTTTTGGCGACTTCCTAAAAAGTCAACAGGGGTCAAATTGAGATTTCCCACTATTGAGGGGCAAAACCGTCATTTTGGACTAGGTATCTGAAAAATTGTTCTTCGCATCATAATATTCAGTTTTGGAAACTGAGTCGATCGGTCCGATCTGATCATCGATCGGAGTTATGATGAAACCGCAGTGAATTAAATGAACCGAATGTTCATATGGACTTGGGCCTGACCCAAGTCCAATGGGCCGGTTCAAGCCCATGTATATTTAATATATACAAGTATTGTACTTAGGGTTTAATCACTACAACACAACTCACACAAACCCTAGCTCCTAAGGCCGCCGCCCCCACACCTCCTCTCTACCTCTCGGCCGCGCCTCTTGCCACGCGCCGCTGCCCCTCGCCGGACTTGTTCCGGACATCTTGAAGAGGTGTTTTCGTCCGTGCAAAATCCATCAGCTTTCTAGTGCAGGCTGATTGGAGGAAGATTGAATCCGGTCATGGACCTGATTGACGATCTACCGCCGCCTACAGTTTGAAGTTCCGGTTTCCTCGTGAAACTGGTCGGAGCCAGGCGCCTAGACGCCAACAAGGTAACAATCAAAGAACCCCCTATGAATGGTTTGTTGATTTGTATTAATGTATTGAACACTTTCCGGGCAAATTTTGTTTTTCCGCTGCGCCCCGAGAAGTGGGATCCGGATCCGCCACCGCTTTTTCCAACACCTCAAACAGGGGAGTTTAACTGTACAGGAGTATGTGCGGAAGTTTGAAAGAGGATGCTATTTTGTGCCACTGATAGAAGTGACCCAGAAGAGAAATTGAGTCACTTTGTAGAAGGATTAAAGCCGATGTTCAAAATGAATGTTAGGCTATCTGTGCCAAGAACTATAGAGAAGCAGTGGATAGAGCCCTGCAAATTGAAAGAGATTGGAAATATGTTGATGAAGAAAGTGTGAGACCTGGATTTGTAATTGAGAATTATTGTTGGAATGAATCGATCAATAGAGGTTCTGCTGGTTTAAGATCTCTATTTGAGTGTTTGAGTTGCATTTTCGGGTTCCATTTTGTGTGTTGAACAATTCTGGAGATTTTGTATTTTCGCATAATTGAGGTACCTGCTGGTTGACGTGTCAGCTGGCGTTGAGAGCTAGCGGCTGGTCGGTGGCAAAACCAGTCGAAGCATGTTTTAGCTCGAGATTCTTGAAACGCCGTCGTTCGCATGAAGTCTGATTGCATGTTTGGTGATCAGCAGATGCTTTAGCGTAGTTGCGTTGAGGGCTAAAACGACTGCGTTTAGATTAGTTTGCGCGACGTCGTTTGGATGTTGCGTCTGGTACCAGCTGGTAGATCGCGTTTCCTGCTGGTTGATCAGCAGATGTAGAGGTCAACGCGGGTCAACTTTCCTGTAGCTCGAAAAGGATGCGTCGTCGTTTCGTTGTTGCGACTGGGAGTCCAGCTGCGAGTGAGTTTCGACGCTATTGCTTGCTGCTGGTATTTCGCGAGAGCTAGCGACTGGATGACGTCAGTGGAGCGACGTCGTTCGAATTAGTTGCAACGCTGCGTTTTGAGGTTGCGACTGGATCCAGCAGAGAGAAGCGTTGTGTTGTTTTGTCTTGCGACTGGATACCCAGCTGCTGGTTTAGTATGCGACGTCGTTTGAGTAAGTTGGTATGACGCCGTTTTGGAGAACCAGCCGTTAGTTATTTTAGCGATTGTTGGTGAAATCAGCTGTTGCTTCACAGATCCCCCAAATACAAATAAAACACGGGACATCCCCCGGTTCAATACATATCATAAGTAAACTGGGACTCAGGGATGCGGGGATCGACCAACTGAACTTCCACTCGGTCCAGTTTGGTTACCTGAAACTCCTGCAAATGGGTAACACAGACCCAAACAACAAAAGCAGGAAAAGAAATACGAGGTCAAGCCTCAGTACGAAGAGCTATCAAAGCAGTAAACATGCAACAAGCTATAATCAATGCTATGAATGCATGAGGGCTATCAAGAAGTCGGATAGCTAGACCAGTATATCAACTGGCAACTCAAATCAAGCCTCTATACCACACACAGCCAATCAGCCGGTGGAAATCATCGGTCCGTGATCATCGGGGCCCGTCAACCCATCACAGCTCGGTGGAGACACTCGAATCCGGTAGTCACCACTCCGACGATAGCGTTGGACTTTTCGGACACGACTCAACAGTCGGCCAGTCACAACGTGGCATCCAATCAGGTTATCAAATCAAATCTGTCATTTCAGGCTCAATATGTATGCATGATGCCAATCAATATCAATGCTCAATGCATACAATGTACAATACGTAAAACAGAATGTAACTCAAACATTCAACATACTGATTCACGTAATTCACAGCAGCAAAATTCACAACATTAATCACAGCATGTCCACGTCTAAAGCTGCTAAGG
>KV016724.1:27553-54029 GCA_001598015.1 Dorcoceras hygrometricum
ATCACAATGTTCCCTACCAATGAAACATGGTACTTCGCATCGCAGATACTAGTCTCGAACTCGGGCGGCCTTATCCTCATTTTGACGGCCCAATCGACTAGGAACATGTTTAGAGTACACAGCGACTATTAGATGTGTTTCATGATAGCCGTCATACCCACTATCACATCTAACATACGCTTTAGTGTATTCTAGGTCTTTACTCAACACAATTGTAAATCATTACACATAATGAAAGTAAAGAATGCCATATAAGAGAATGAGAATATCATATATAAAGATCGTTTGTACAAGAGTCTATCAAACCCACACGCCACAAGTTGGCTAGTTGGGCATCTACTCTAACAGATCTATACACCTTAAAATTAAAAGAAGTTCCAACTCGCGATGTGAAAACACATACAACAAATATTAAAAGGAAAAACAATAGCTTGAACCCGGCACAACATTGGCACGCTAGGCTAGGTCATATTTCCTTGAATAGGATGAACAAGTTGGTTAGGAGTGACATGTTTAATATGTCCGATATTAACTCCCTACCGACTTGTGAGTCTTGTCACAAGGGAAAAATGACTAAACAACCCTTCACGGGCAAGCCTGAACGTGCTCAAGGCCTATTGGATTTGATCCACAGTGATGTGTGTGGCCCACTTAGCATTGGTACTAAGTACGCTCACACATACTTCATCACCTTTACGGATGATCACTCTAGGTATGGGTACTTGTACTTAATGAAGCACAAGTCTGAATCCTTTGAAAAGTTTAAAGAATTCAAGACTGAAGTAGAAAATCAGTTGGGAAAAGTATTAAAATGCTTCGATCCGATCGAGGTGGAGAATACTTAAGTGCCAAATTTCAAGACTATCTTAAAGAGAATGAGATTCTCTCACAGTGGACCCCTCCGGCCACACCACAACTCAATGGTGTAGCGGAGCGTCGTAATCGAATGTTGATGGATATGGTTCGATCTATGATGAGTTTCACCGAGCTTCCTACCTCGTTTTGGGGCTATGCGCTCGAAACGACGGTAATGATGTTGAACAATTTCCACACCAAGGCGGTTGATAAACTCCATATGAGATATGGATGGGCAAGCCGCCCAAATACTCATACATGAGGATTTGGGGATGTCCTTCTTACGTGAAGCAGACAGTGGGAGATAAGCCGGATAATAGATCCATCGTATGTTACTTCATAGGGTATCCAAAGAATTCTATTGGATACTTCTTTTACTATCCCTATGAAACAAAAGTGTTTGTTTCTAGAAATGCCACTTTTCTGGAAAGGGAGTTTCTACTTGATAGAAAAGGCAAGATAGTAGAACTCGAAGAGGTTCGAGAACCATCTGAAGTACCAAGCGAATCTCCCGCACCTCAAGAGCCAATATCAGAAATGGACGTACGTAGGAGATCTGAAAGGGTTCCTAGGGCTCCTGTTCGATATGGTTTCCTCCTTGAAGATGATCAAAGTGATCAAACTATTGGATGTGATCCAAGAACTTTCAAGGAGGCAATTTCCGATGCTGATTCTAATTTGTGGCTTGAAGCAATGCAATCTGAGATTGACTCAATGCATTCGAACCAAGTTTGGACTCTTGTTGATCCTCCCAAAGGAATAGTTCCTATTGTGTGTAAATGGATATACAAGAGAAAACTTGGGCCTGATGGTAAGGTACTGACCTACAAGGCACGACTGGTCTCGAAAGGTTACACTCAAAGGCAAGGTGTTGACTATGATGAAACCTTTTCACCAGTCGTAATGTTCAAGTCAATTAGAATCCTACTAGCCATAGCCGCATGGTACGACTATGAGATATGTCAAATGGATGTAAAAACTGTGTTCCTTAATGGAAACATTAAGGAAGATATCTACATGACGCAGCCTGAGGGTTTCACATCTGTAGGAAGTGAGAATAAAGTATTAAAACTTCAGAGATCGATCTACGGTCTCAAACAAGCATCGAGAAGTTGGAACCAAAGATTCGATGAAGCAATTAAGGAATTTGGTTTCATCAAGAATCCCGAGGAGCCATGTGTGTATAAGAAGGTAGTTAAAAATGCTGTGACATTCCTTGTACTTTATGTTGATGACATTCTACTCATTTGGAATGATGTAGGAATGTTGCAGTCAACTAAAGTGTGGTTGTCTAGTAGATTCTCGATGAAGGACATGGGTGAAGCATCCTATATTCTAGGAATACAGATCTATAGAGATAGATCGAAAAGGATGCTCGGACTCAACCAAGCTACCTACATCGATACCATACTTAAGCGGTTCTCTATGGAAGAGTCCAAGAGAGGACACCTACCTATGTGCCACGGGGTCACTCTATATAAGTCTATGTGTCCAAAGACTGATGAGGAGATAGAGAGTATGACACGTGTGCCATATGCCTCGGAAATAGATAGTATTATGTATGACATGATCTCAACTAGACCGGATGTCGCATATGCTCTGAGTGTCACGAGCCGTTACCAAGCCAACCCCGGCCAAATGCATTGGAAGGCCGTGAAAGATATTCTTAAGTACTTGCGAATGACTAAGAATATGTTCATGGTCTATGGGGGTGGTGAACTGAAATTGGAAGGCTACACTGATTCTAGCTTCCAATGTGACGTAGATGAGTCGAAGTCAACATCTGGATTTGTATTCATGCTCAATGGTGGTGCTGTCTCTTGGAAGAGTTCCAAGCAAGACACCATCGCGGATTCAACCACTGAGGCTGAGTACATCGCAGCGTCAGCTGCTGCTAAAGAGGCGGTTTGGATAAGTAATTTCGTCCAAGAGTTACGTGTAATCCCAGAAAGAGTTGTTCTAGTCCCGGTGTACTGCGAAAACACGGGTGCCGTTGCACAAGCAAAGGAGCCTAGGTCTCACCAAAGATCCAAACATATACTGAGGAAATACCACATAATCCGGGATATTGTGGCTAGAGGTGACATAGCAGTCGAGAGAGTCTCCTCAGCAGACAACATTGCTGATCCACTTACGAAGCCCTTTCAAGGACCGTTGTTTGAAAAACATCGCGAAACAATGGGACTGCGTCTGATGAGTAGTTGGCTTTCGGGAAAGTGGGAGATTGTTAGAGTAGGTGCCCAACTAGCCAACTTGTGGCGTGTGGGTTCTTGTTGACTCTTTGTAAAACGATCTTTATTTATGAAATTCGTATTCTTTTATGGCATTCTTTATCTTCATTATTTTATGATGTTAACAATTGTGTTGGATAAAGACCTATAATGCACCATAGTTTATGTTAGATGTGATAGTGGATATGATGACTATCATGAAATACATCTAATAGTCACTGTGTATTCTAAACTCGTTCCTAGTCGATTGGGCCGTCAAAATGAGGATAAGGCCGCCCGAGCTTGAGACTAGCATCTGCGATGTGAAGTACCACGTTTCATTGGTAGGGAACATTGTGATGTTCTGAGCATGCAGATGAATAGTGACCTGGTGATCTATCGAACTAGCCTCGTTCGGACTTTCCAAGTGGTTACCATTTGTCGAGTGGATAAGTCCAAGATCTTGGTTGTACAGATTAGCCCTCACTACTCGAAACGTCATTGAGACTCTACGTGATAGGTGCTTCAATTTGACCCGTTTACCGACTCAGTTGGGGTAATCAGGTGACGGGATTGGGTGAGGCCCCGATGCACGTAGGAGTCGATGCTTCGTTGTCGAGGATTCACCGCTCGCCTTTGTGCGTGGACATCCTATGCTATCTGAGGAGATAATAGTTTGACAAATATCTGGCCAGAGTACTAGATGTGTTTTAGGTAAATGAGTTTACCTAGTAACACACGGGATGTCACTATTTGATCTCCAAGATATATGCATGGTTATTGGATCTCTAGCGACTCTTGATTTACCAATGGTCGTTGATCTGATCGGGATATTTGTGTTCAAAGGACACTACTGTATGCTAACCATGACCGACTGGTTCTTGCAGGCACTATCAGTGATACCTAGAGGATCATGGGGTAATGTTGTTAGACGCTTTACCATGATCCGATGGGTCAGTCCGAAATAGTGATTTCGGAGTCGCAATTGTTGTGAGCCCACGACTAGCTATATCCCTGAATCATTGAGGGTCACACAAGTACTGGTTTCTCGATTCCCGCACGGAAGCTCATTTGGTTGAGCATAGGAGGAGGAAGGATGGAAGTGCTACTTCCTAAGATTCAACAGGGGTCAAAAGCAATTTTCCTAAAGTTTGGGCTAGTTTGACTATCCTTGAAACTTGGAGGGGCCAAACTGCAATTTTGGATTAGGTGGTCCGAAAAATTATTTTCGCATCACAATACTCAGTTTTGTAAACTGTGTAGATCGGTCCAATCTGATCGTCGATCGGGATTATGATGGAGCCACGATGATGGACTTGAAACGAATGTTCCTATGGGGCCTGGGCCTGACCCAAGCCCATTGGACCGGTTCAAGCCCATATACCCTCTATATATATTGGCCCTAGGGTTGCATTGCTCATAACACAACACACTCCAAAACCCTAGTAGCCGCCTCCCTCTCCTCCCTTCTCCTCACGGCCGCCGCCCCTATTTGCGCCGCCGCCCGCCGCCGCACCTCCGCCGCCTGTCGCTGCCGTCGGACTTGTTCCGACCGTATCGACGAGGAGATTTCGTCCGTGAAATATTCGTTGCATTTTCTAGTGCAGACCGACGAATGGATCGAAATTTCAGTCGTGGACCGGATTAGGAGAACGATGACCGCCTACCGTTGAAGTGCCAATTTACTCGTGAAATTGGTCGGAGCCAGGCGCCAGCAAGGTACCAATCTAAACACCCTATGGATGTTTAATTGCTGTATTTGTTATGTATTGGCCGTTCCCGGTGAAAATATTTAAATCTTCCGCTGTGCCCCGGAAACGGGATCCGGATCCGCCGCTGCGCCAACAAATTGTTGGGTCGAAGAAGCGAACAATTGTTACTGGTGATGAGCCAGATGTCACCAAGAAGAAGCGGACGTCAAAAAGAAAAGCCTCTTCTTCAATAGAAAATATGGATATTGTGTCTGTCGCACAGGACGCAGTGCCTCTTCAAACAATTGAGCCAACTTCAGCTGCACCAGCTGAGCAACCTCCAGTACCTAAGCACAAATCGAAAAAGAGAAGGTTGCGGTTGCAAAAGGGTTCCGATGATGAGATTGTTGAAGAGCAGGAAACTGTTAAGGTTATTGTGGAAGAAGATGTTGTGGAACAAAGTGTCGAGCCAACTGTTGATACTCTTGAGAAGGAAACTGTATCAACTACTGATGAAGTTAATAATGTTATTGCACAGGTTCTGGCTGAGACTGCACAGATGGAAGTAACAGAAACAACTGAAAGGGAACAGCCCTATGAAACAGATTTCAGAGAAGAAACAACCGTTGAGGGTCAGGCAGTTTAAAAATCTGATGAGTTATAGCAGTGGTTCGATATGTCCTACGAGGAATTTGTTTCCAGTGAAGCTGATAGGATAATTGAATCAGCCAGTGATACAGATGGAGAACAGGAAACAGTTGCTTTTGAAACAGTTGCTGGGGAGCAGCAATTACAGATATCTGATGAGACGGAGAATAGGATAGATGCATCAGCTGAATATTTTGTGAAAGAGCCGGTAGAGGAAATGGAACTCGCAGATGTTATTCCAATTGTTGAGGAGAAGACTTCTGCTGAGGGGGCAACGACGATTGAGGAAATTCTGCTGACAATACCAGATGGTTGCTCTTTGCCGTCCACTACTGGCGAAGTGACCAAAATCCAGTTAGGCAAAAGTATCTCAATCCCTGGAGTCACTTAAGGGGACTGGTACAAGGCCAGTCTCCCCAAGATTCCTGCTGAGAATAAAGGGAAGGCACCCCTTCATGAAAGAGATCCTATTAAAGGGCATCCGGCCCGAGAAATGTTTTCGCTGATTGTTGCCGATATTGAGGTTCTTGTAAAGCTGCTGGAGAAAATTATAGATGATGTAGAACAATTTTTTAATTCTTTCAGTTTCAAAAAGTTATCAACTCTGAGATAAAGGACATATCTGCCAAGGAGGAACTTGTTTTGAATTGGGCTGAGGCTGACTCAACAAAGGACGCACTCCAAAGGCGCAGTTTTATTCTTACCAAGTATAGAGAGGTACTTATTAGGAAGTTTTTGGCGGCACGTAAATCAAATTTTGTTCCTGGTGAAGGTTCTTCCGCCTTTGATCTGAAGGTGCTGAATAGGTTGTCCAACCTTCATCTTTTCATTTTGGGAGAGTTGAAAACGGAGGTGCAAGCACACAGTCTTTGATGGGACATGACGTGTGGCTCGCGCATTTTTGAAGGAAAGAATTGTGATCGTTGCGCTGTCATCGCCCGATCCACCCCGAACATAAGGTCGTATTGCTGGATAAGGACAATGGTTCTTGTTGATGGGTCCTGGGTGATTGAGACATGCACGGATTATTGGAAGCCAATACCCAGGCCAGTCATTTGCAATGAAATTTTGCGTCAACGTTCTTATGTTGATACACTGCCACCAATTAGTGAATTTTTCAAGCAAATGAAAAAGAGATGGGCTGATGTTTGCCTAGAGACCACCGAATTCTTTGTATCTGGGAAACTTTTACCAGTTGGTTCTCTAAATTTTTGCAGGTCCCTTACTGTTGTACAGCCAATTTCAGATTTTGGTTATCGTAGACCGACAGTTATTTCTTTTGGATGGTCTTAGTTTTGTACAGTGTTTTTCAGATACAGTCTATTCAGTGGGTTGCTAACAGTTGATTTCAGTATTTCCGATTCTGCTACCGTTCTGATCACAGCTTCTTTGGGCATTGCTAATATTTTTGATACAGGTGTACAGTTACCGCAAATTTCTTATCCTCTAGCTTCAGTTTTTGCTTCAGATGTACAGTTAAATACTTCTTCAGATGTTTCCGGTCAAGATGTACAGATGGATATTGATCGACATAGCGACTCTCCAGATTCCTCTGTTGACTCCTCCTTGCACTTCTGTTTAGATGATATTCCCTTGGAGGATGACACAGCGCATAATCAGATTTCTCTACCAGTTGTCTCCACCGATCTCACAAAGGCCTTTTCTCAATTACGCGCGTCAGTTGAACATATTCATTTTGAGCAAATCAGGCATAAGGATGATGCAAATAAACTCAGGGATATACTTTTAATGCACATCCGCGACCTTGAAAAGCAATTTTCTGCACGATTTGATGCACATGACGAGGCTTACAGGGCTTTGCTTAACAATATTTGCAAAGATATTCATGACCAAAAGACCCTACTGTCGCTGGATGTTCTCACATCTCAACAGAAGCTTAGTACCCAAGTGACTGTTGTTTCCATAGATAATGCTGACATCAGAAATGAGGTCAAAGAGCAAAGTGCTATATTAACAGAATTGGATGGTCAGGTTTCTACCATTCGGAGCGAATAGCTAGATTTCCGTGCGAAAGCACAGGAAAATTATAATAACCTCTCCACCCAACTTGGCTTCCTGGTCGAATACATCAATCGGGGTGGTGATGCCAAAAAGGGGGAAGGTGGTAGCAGCCAGCCTCAACCGCCTCCTGATGATCAAAGTAGACCCATTTGGGGAAGTGGAAGCAGAGCAGATGATCAGAGCAGAGGCAGAGTCAGTATAGAAGGTGGAAGAAGAGGTAGTGGTGATGATAGAAGAAGAGACGATAGAAGTGGTTCGTCAAAGAGAAGGCGATCTAGTGGTGGTGGTGATTCGCCTGTTCGTGGTATAGTTTATGGACCATATCATCCACCCAAAAGAGGTGCAAATTGGATGCTGTTTGAAGAAAGACAGTTTTAGGATGTTTTGTTTTGTTCTTGTACAAATCTTTTGTACAGTGTTTAGCAATGAAATTTTATAATCTTTCAGCAGACCTTGCACAATTTATTTTTGCCCATCTATATAAGTCTTAAGGCTGCTAAGTTTTGCCATCACCAAAAAGGGGGAAATTGTTAAAGTAAAATTTATAGTTTTGGTGATAACGAAAATAAGACAAGAATTGTACTTATCGATGACATTCGAGCAATCAGACTTCGTGGATATTAGATGTGTCTTATCGGGTTGAAGTTTTCGATCAGATTCGGGTTTTGGAATAGTTGAGTTATCGGGTCAGTTTATTCAGATATCGGGTCATGTTGTCAGTGTTAAAGGTGCTCTGGGGTGATTCAGATGTCTCAGTATCAGACCTCGTTATATTGACTCAGCTGGTCTTATTCATGTTTGAAAGTAATCAGATATATAGCTAAGAGATGTCGTTATATTGTCTCTAACAGATGGCGTTGCAAAGGAATCGAAGATTGTCAGATAAAGGTTATTTGAAAGAGTCTTACAGTTAAGGTATCAGATCTCTCCTATTCCAAAACTTACAAAAAGAGGGATATATCAGATATCGTCAAGCTATCAGATATCGCATGTAGTAAGATGCCTTTCTCCATTCAGATGTGATAGCTATATATTCGTGATAGGATCAATGTGGCACGAAACAGCCTTAGGAGTTCAGAAGGGGGGGGAGGGTTGAATGAACTCCTTGGTATTTTTAATATTCGAAACCGTTTAAAATATTTTTACAAGCACAGCTTAACTTAAGTCCGAGTTACCAGACTTAAGGTGTAACGCCCCCCAATCCATAGGACCACATTTATGCATTTTGTTGATTTCATGGGCCAAATGGCAATTTTAAATGTTATATAATTGCTGATTTAATTGATTATAGGACAACAAGATGCGTTGCGGCTGGTTTCAGCAGATGACTCCAAAGAACGATGCACGAACTGGTTTCAAATCAATTGAAAAATATTTTAAGGAGGACAAATGATTTCTTTTGAAAAAGGTTTGGCATTTTACAAATTAAAATGATATGAAGGGAATTTTACTAAATCTTATAAGTGTGTCATGCTTGATTTCACAAGTAGCTTGCCACTAATCCCTTTCATATAAAAACCTATTTTCAAAGTAAGATTTTTATCATTTGCAAAGAAAAGTCTTAGAGTGTTCTTCAAAATATTTCCAGAAGAGTTCGTGTGTTGCTCAAGGAGAAGATTTCTGCAGAAATTGGTTGCTGTCGCCAAGTATAGTTTAAGGCAAGTAAAAGCTTATTTTTGACTCACCATTTGAAGCATATATTGTTGTTTCTGAGTCTTTGCTTGTATGTTTAACAGTATGTTTAAAGTTCATGTTTGAAATGATTTAGACATGAAAAAGAAGGAAAAATGGGTTTGAAAATGATGTTTTGATGTTTATGATGCTTTCAAAATGTTTTCCAGAAAGTTTAAGATGTTTTAAAGTGCTGACAATTCGAGTTTATCCACAGAACGATTATGGATGTTTTCTTTCAGTAGTTGTAATATCGAAATTTGATAACGATGTAATCGATAGTTTCTAGTCGAACCATTGTGAAGTTTGTTTGATAGCAACGGCTGGTAGCATAGTTGTTGTTTTGTTGTTACAAATATTCAGTTTTATTCTAGCAGTTGCATTTCTTTGTTAAAATCCAGCAGCTGCGTTGTTTTTGTAAATTCAGCAGATGTACTGTTCTTCAGCAGATGCATTCTTATTGTCAAATTTCAGCAGTTGCAATATTCGTTTCAAAATTACTGTTCATTGCGACTGGTTTCTACTGTTCATTTTAGCTGGTATTAAGTCTTGCGACTGATACTGTTCATTGCGACTGGTTGTTAATATTTTTCTTGCGGCTAGTCGATATGTTAACGACACTGTTTCATTTAAAATGTACGTAGCAGCTGGTTTCTTTTAATAAAATCCTTGCGTCTGATATTTCATATGTTAGCATTTTCTTGCGACTGGTCGTTTAACATTTTCTCACGACTGGTTGACGCGCTAACGACGTCGTTTCATTTAATATGTTTAAAAAGCCCTTGCAGCTGGTTTTATTCACTTCGACTGGTTCCTCTTGCGACTGGTCGCAGGTTAATGTTTCCAAAGTCGAACTCGATACTCAGTAAAGTTCTAAAATAGGAAGCAAGAATTTTAAAATGATGAAACCCGAGGATTTTAAGGAAGTTTTACGAAAGGATGTTAATGGAACAAAATTTATTTTAAGATTATGGCATAGATAGTTGACGGTCACCAAGGACAAGGGTGAGCAGTTGTCTAGATGTCGACTGACCTTTCATATGAGCTATATGCTAAAACTGATATCGGAAGTCATTTTGATCAAAGTTCAACACGGACCATGAGGAGCTTATATGCCATAATATAAAGAAAAGAATTGATGTTAAGAGCTGGGCTATTATCCCTTGTCTCTAAGATTACGAAAGAATTGTATGTGAAATGTTTATGTATGTTCAGATGTCTGCCTGCGTTTTATGAAATTATTATTATTCAGGTTTTACTTGCTGAGCCTTTAGGCTCACTAGCTTTTAAAATGGTGCAGGTGCGACAGCTGGAGAACGAACAGAAGGTGAAACTTGAAATACAGTTACTGGGTGGTGTTGTGTTTATCCAAGGCCTACGTTTTCTGTGTCTCAGTTGTATTGTTTTGAGTTAGAATGTACTGTATTAGATCAGTTGCAACGGTTGTATATTTACATAGAATAGCAGTTGTTGTAAATCGCAATTTGCAAAGTATACAATATACTCTGTTTTTCCGCAAACAAGTTTCAGCAGTTGGCGCGCAATTTAGTGTTTGATAGTTTTGTCTTCGAGTTTCTATTCCTTTTGAAGTTATAAGGATTACAGCTTATAACAAATTATCTTTTCGCCTTCTTTTATTTCGAAAATTTCTATTTACCCCAATTCTCGTGGCCCCGTTGGGTTCGGGCGTCACAACATGGTATCAGAGCAACGTTCCTGAGATAAACACACGCATCATCAGCTGGATCAAACTTCATCGTCTGTTCTTCTAAGTTGTGAGTTTATTTTCAGAGCACTGTCTTTAAATTGATTAGCATGTTCTGATATATGTATGTGGTGGATTATGGGCTATAGAATATAGAATGGCAGGAAGAGGAAGAACTAGAAGAATTATTCCTTTAGAAGAAACTGATAGTGATAATAATGCTAATATCACTCAATTGTTACGACTGCTGGTAGAGCAAAATAATAGAGGTAATGGCCAATCTTCCAGCAGCAGGGGACCTAGTAATGACGATCCCCAAGAGAAGTTCAGACGACAGAAACCCAAGGAATTTAGTGGTACTACTGATCCACTAGTTGCAAAAAGCTGGATTAAATCCATGGAGGTTATCTTCGAGTATCTCCAAATGTCTGATTTAGATAGGCCAAGGTGCGCTATCTACATGTTAAGGGAAGATGCATTGATTTGGTTGGAAGGGGCCAAATTGTCTGTGGATATACTAAATTTAACTTGGGCAGATTTTAAGCAAGTGTTCTTTGAACAATACTTCCCAGTTGGTAAAAGGTCTGAGTTGAAAAGGGATTTCTTGACCCTCAAGCAAGGAAGTTCAACTGTGCAAGAATATGCACGTATATTTGAACGAGGGTGCTACTTTGTGCCATTGATTGGAAGAGATCCAGAGGAGAAATTGAATCATTTCATTGAAGGATTGAAGCCTATGTTTAAAATGAATGTTAGGCTATCTATGCCAAGGACTTACAGAGAAGCAGTGGATAGAGCCCTGCAAGTTGAAAGGGATTGGAAGGATCTTGATGAACAAAGGCAGCAAAAGAGACAAGCCTTTCAGCAGAAGGACCAGAGGCCATTCAAGAAACAGAACAAGAACCAGCAGAGGCCTCAGGAGCAAAAGCCTCTACAGATTCAACCTATTAGCTCTGTTCCTGCTGGTAATATTAGAACAGAATGTCCGAAGTGCCATAAGAACCATTTGGGGCAATGCAGACTTGGACAAAACGTCTGCTATAAATGTGGAATGCCTGGACATATTTTGAAGAATTGTCCAAAGCTCAAACAACTGGTGACCAGCAGAGCTTTTGTTATGACAGCTGAACAAGCTCCTCCAGACTCGACAGTAGTCACAGGTGAAATTTCGATAGCTGGATTTCCTTCTCTAGCTTTGATAGATTCAGGAGCTACGCATTCATTTATTGCTGCTGAGTTTGTTAAGAAACTACCTATCCAGCCGGAGCAAGTAATGATAGGTTATTGTGTGTCGGTACCATCAGGGGAGAAGTTGGTATCGCACGAAATGTTTAGAAGTTTAGAACTCAAACTTCAAGGACATAAGATACTGCTGATTTAATCGTATTACCGATGCCAGAATTTGATTTGATTTTGGGAATAGATTGGCTAACTAAGTATGGGGTAGTAATTGACTTTAAGCTACCAACAGTTAAGATTAACCCACCAGTAGGAAAGTCATTCCAGTTTTTATCCAAACATATCGAATAAGTTCCCCGAGTTATATCATCTTTATTAGCGACTGATAGACCCCAACTGTCAACTGTAGAAGTAGCAAATGAATTCCCTGAGGTTTTTCCAGAAGACATCCAGGGACTGCCACCAGACAGAGAGCTGGAATTTTCAATTGATTTGGTTCCAGGAGCTGCTCCAGTATCTAGACCACCATATAGATTAGCTCCATCAGAAATGAAAGAACAAATACAAGATCTGCTGGAGAAGGGGTTTATAAGACCAAGTACTTCCCCTTGGGGAGCCCCTGTTTTATTTGTTAAGAAGAAGGATGGGAGTATGAGGTTATGTATCGATTACAGAGAGTTAAACAAATTGACAATTAAGAATAAGTATCCATTACCTAGGATAGAAGATCTGTTCGACCAGTTGAGAGGGTCAGTAGTATTTTCTAAGATCGACTTGAGGTCTGGATACCATCAATTAAAGATAAAGGCAGCTGATGTTTACAAGACAGCCTTTAGAACTAGGTATGGCCATTATGAATTTTTGGTTATGCCTTTTGGACTTAAGAATGCTCCATCAGCTTTTATGGATTTAATGAATAGGGTCTTTCAACCATTTCTGGACCAGTTTGTAGTTGTATTCATTGATGACATCTTAGTGTATTCTAAGACCAGAAGGGAACACGTCCAACATTTGGAATCGTACTCCAGATTTTGAAAGATAAGCAGTTGTTTTCTAAATTTAGCAAATGTGATTTCTGGATGGAGAAAGTATCATTCTTAGGCCATATAATTTCTAAGGATGGAATAGAAGTTGACCCAGCCAAGGTAGAAGCTGTTCGCGACTGGCCAGCACCAAAGAATGTTGCAGAGATAAGGAGTTTCTTGGGTCTAGCTGGATATTATCGGAGATTTATCCAAGGATTCTCTAAGATAGCTGTTCCATTGACTGCGTTAACAAGAAAATAGGTGAAGTACAACTGGACGGTTGATTGTCAAAATATTTTTGACAAACTGAAGCAAGCATTGATTGAAGCACCTGTTTTAACAATGCCAACTGATGAAGGAAAATTTGTAATTTATACTGGTGCTTCAAAGTTGGGACTAGGAGCTGTGTTGATGCAGGATCGTAAAGTCATATCATACGCATCTAGACAGCTGAAGGATCACGAGAAAAATTACCCAACGCATGACTTAGAAATGGCAGCTGTTGTCTTTGCCCTTAAGATATGGAGGCATTATTTGTATGGGGAGAAGTGCGAGATATTTACAGATCACAAAAGTTTGAAATACTTCTTTACCCAGAAAGAATTTAATATGTGGCAGAGGCGATGGTTGGAGCTGGTTAAAGATTACGATTGTACTATCAGTTATCACCCAGGAAAAGCAAACGTGGTAGTTGATGCTCTAAGAAGGGAATCAGCAGGACTAGCGCAACTAACTGTTCAGAAATCATTGGTGACTGATATTGAAAGATTTGGACTCGAAATAGTGTCCAGCAGCAGTAATGTGATTTTAGCAGACCTCTCTGTAAGATCAAATTTGTTAAATCAAATTCGAGAAGGTCAGCAGCAAGATGAGCAATTGAAGAAGTGGGTTAAACAAGATAAAGAAAGAGGCAGTAGTCTCTATTTTTCAGAAGAAGGAATTGTTAGGTATTTTGGCAGAATCTGGGTACCTCAAGTAGATGATTTAAGAGCGGAACTTTTGAAAGAAGCTCATACAGCTCCATATTCAGTATATCCAGGAAGTACGAAAATGTACAAGGACCTCCAGCAGTTGTTTTGGTGGCCAGGAATGAAGAGGGATGTTGCTAAATTTGTAGCTTAATGTTTGACGTGTTAGCTGGTGAAGGCTGAACATCAGCGACCAGCTGGACCATTGAAACCACTGCCTATTCCAGAGTGGAAGTGGGAAAGTATAGCGATGGATTTTGTGACTGGATTACCAAGAAGAGGGATGTTGCTAAATTTGTAGCTTAATGTTTGACGTGTTAGCTGGTGAAGGCTGAACATCAGCGACCAGCTGGACCATTGAAACCACTGCCTATTCCAGAGTGGAAGTGGGAAAGTATAGCGATGGATTTTGTGACTGGATTACCAAGGACAGCTCAAGGATATAAATCCATCTCGGTTGTAATTGATAGACTCACTAAGTCTGCTCATTTCTTACCAGTTAAAACAACATATGAGGTGAGCAGATACGCGAAATTGTATGTTAAGGAAATAGTGAGGCTACATGGAGTTCCAGTCTCCATTGTATCAACAGAGATCCTAAATTTACATCAGCTTTTCGAAAAAGTTTACGTAAATCTATGGGTACAAAGCTGACATTCAGTACTGCGTTTCATCCTCAGACTGATGGACAATCGGAAAGGGTGATCCAAATTTTAGAAGACTTGCTCAGAGCTGGTATTGTGGATTTTTCAGAAAGCTGGGATTTTAAATTGCCACTGGTAGAGTTTTCCTACAATAACAGTTTCCAAGCTTCGATTCAAATGGCTCCATATGAAGCTCTCTATGGCAGAAAGTATAGAACACCCGTTCATTGTGATTAAGTTGGTGAAAGAGCTGGTTTGGGACCAGATATTGTGGAACAAACAGCAACAGCTGTTAGAAAAATAAAGGAAAGAATGAAGGCTGCTCAAAGTCGACAGAAAATTTATGTAGACAATCGAAGAAGGGAGCTGAATTTTGAGATAGGTGATCACGTATTTCTGAGAATAGCTCCAATGAAAGGAGTTATGCTTTTTGGGAAGAAAGGGAAACTGAGTCCAAGATATATTGGACCATATGAGATTTTGGAGAAGATAGGAACATTAGCCTATCGTTTAGCACTGCCCCCCCCAGCTGGAAGCTGTGCACAATGTTTTTCACGTATCAGCTTTGAGGAAATATGTTCCTAACCCCTCACATGTGTTAAGTCATGAACCAATCCAGTTAACACCGGATTTAAGTTATGAAGAGCGACCAGAAAGAATTCTCTTCTGGGAAATTAGAAGATTAAGAAACCGTAGTATTCCTATGGTTAAGATAAAATGGTCTAACCAGTCGGAGCGAGAAGCAACGTGGGAAACAGAAGCTGATATGCTAGGTCTTTACCCATATTTATTTGGTACGTAAATTTCGAGGACGAAATTTCAATAAGGAGGGTAGAGTTGTAACGCCCCAAAATCCATAGGACCACATTTATGCATTTTGTTGATTTCATGGGCCAAATGGCAATTTTAAATGTTATATAATTGCTGATTTAATTGATTATAGGACAACAAGATGCGTTGCGGCTGCTTTCAGCAGATGACTCCAAAGAACGATGTACGAAACTGGTTTCAAATCAATTGAAAAATATTTTAAGGAGGACAAATGATTTCTTTTGAAAAAGGTTTGGTGTTTTACAAATTAAAATTATATGAAGGGAATTTTACTAAATCTTATAAGTGTGTCATGCTTGATTTCACAAGTAGCTTGCCACTAATCCCTTTCATATAAAAACCTTTTTTCAAAGTAAGATTTTTATCATTTGCAAAGAAAAGTCTTAGAGTGTTCTTCAAAATATTTCCAGAAGAGTTCGTGCGTTACTCAAGGAGAAGATTTCTGCAGAAATTGGTTGCTGTCGCCAAGTATTAAGGCAAGTAAAAGCTGATTTTTGACTCACCATTTGAAGCATATATTGTTGTTTCTGCGTCTTTGCTTGTATGTTTAACAGTATGTTTAAAGTTCATGTTTTAAATGATTTAGACATGAAAAAGAAGGAAAGATGGGTTCGAAAATGATATTTTGATGTTTATGATGCTTTCAAAATGTTTTCCAGAAAGTTTAAGATGTTTTAAAGTGCTGAGAATTCGAGTTTATCCACAGAATGATTATGGATGTTTTCTTTCAGTAGTTGTAATATCGAAATTTGATAACGGTGTAATCGGTAGTTGCTAGTCGAACCATTGTGAAGTTTGGTTTGATAGGCAACGGCTGGTAGCATAGTTATTGTTTTGTTGTTACAAATTTTTTTTTATTCTTGTTTTCTTTCAGTAGTTGTAATATCGAAATTTGATAACGGTGTAATCGGTAGTTGCTAGTCGAACCATTGTGAAGTTTGGTTTGATAGGCAACGGCTGGTAGCATAGTTATTGTTTTGTTGTTACAAATTTTTTTTTATTCTAGCAGTTGCATTTCTTTGTTAAAATCCATCAGCTGCGTTGTTTTTGTAAATTCAGCAGATGCACTGTTCATCAGCAGATGCATTCTTATTGTCAAATTTCAGCAGTTGCAATATTCGTTTTAAAAGTACTGTTCATTGCGACTGGTTATTCTTTGCGTCTGGTTTCTACTGTTCATTTCAGCTGGTATTAAGTCTTGCGACTGATACTGTTCATTGCGACTGGTTGTTAATATTTTTCCTGCGGCTGGTCCATATGTTAACGACACCGTTTCATTTAAAATGTACTTAGCAGCTGGTTTCTTTTAATAAAATCCTTGCGTCTGATATTTCATATGTTAGCATTTTCTTGCGACTGGTCGTTTAACATTTTCTCACGACTGGTTGACGCGCTAACGACGTCGTTTCATTTAATATGTTTAAAAAGCCCTTGCAGCTGGTTTTATTCACTTCGACTGGTTCCTCTTGCGACTGGTCTCAGGTTAATGTTTCCAAAGTCGAACTCGATACTCAGTAAAGTTCTAAAATAGGAAGCAAGAATTTTAAAATGATGAAACCCGAGGATTTTAAGGAAGTTTTACGAAAGGATGCTAATGGAACAAAATTTATTTTAAGATTATGGCATAGATAGTTGACGGTCACCAAGGAGAAGGGTGAACAGTTGTCTAGATGTCGACTGCCCTTTCATATGAGCTATATGCTAAAACTGATATCGGAAGTCATTTTGATCAAAGTGCAACACGGACCATGAGGAGCTTATATGCCATAATCTAAAGAAAAGAATTGATGTTAAGAGCTGGGCTATTATCCCCTGTCTCTAAGATTTCGAAAGAATTGTATGTGAAATGTTTATGTATGTTCAGATGTCTGCCTGCGTTTTATGAAATTGTTATTATTCAGGTTTTACTTGCTGAGCCTTTAGGCTCACTAGCTTTTAAAATGGTGCAGAAGCTGGAGAACGAACAGAAGGTGAAACTTGAAATACAGCTGCTGGGTGGTGTTGTGTTTATCCAAGGCCTACGTTTTCCGTGTCTCAGTTGTATTATTTTGAGTTAGAATGTACTGTATTAGATCAGTTGCAACGGTTGTATATTTACATAGAATAGCAGCTGTTGTAAATCGCAATTTTTGCAAAGTGTATAATATACTCTATTTTTCCGCAAACAAGTTTCAGAAGTTGGCGCGCAATTTAGTGTTTGATAGTTTTGTCTTTGAGTTTCTATTCCTTTTGAAGTTATAAGGATTACAGCTTATAACAAATTATCTTTTCGCCTTCTTTTATTTCAAAAATTTCTATTTACCCCAATTCTCGTGGCCCCGTTGGGTTCGGGCGTCACATAAGGTATCTCAGTATTAAAGACTGATTTCTCGGTTAACAAAAATGTGCGGAAAGAAACCGATTAATCAGTGAACAGTTAACGTAGTAAATAAATGCGTAATGTAAAGAGTAGAGTCAAGAGATTTGTTTCTGGAATTTTGGATATAAAATATCCTACGTCTCCCCTTCTTCCTTTTCAGGAAGGTTCCACTAGAAGATTTGATGCGTGCAGGCCTTCTACAAACACCCGATCACCGAGCCTCGCTCCAGGTGAACTCCTAGCAATCCTCAATCAACAACAAGAAGTCGCAGCTTCTGTTTACAATACTTTGTAACTTTTCAAACGGATTTTCAACAGCGTGTTTGTTACAGACTCAATCAAGAATATAACAATGGAATACAATGTTTTGAGACTGTAAATCTCTGGTTTCTAAACATAGAAACTCAATTCAAAGGATTGAAACAGAGGATGACTCGAAGTTTTATCTATGAAGATCAACGGTTGTATTCTTCGAGTGTTTGAGCTTTTTGAGATTTTTTTCGATGAGAAAGATCGAAAATAGTTTAGATATAAATTGGCAGCATAACGGCAAGTAAGCAATAGCAAAGGTGTATTTCTTCAAATTGCTGCTATTTATACCATTTACTCAACGGTCATTAAATCTGTAAAGGAAACAAAATCCCTTTTGAATCAGTGTAAATCGTACACCGTCAATCCTGCTCCACCAAAAGGTAACTTTGCACATCGTCAGAGATAAAATGTCGTTTTCCATATTGGTGCAAACACTGTAAAACGCCCTCTGATATGGTGTACTATTTACCTCAAAATAGTACCGACGTTGTCTCCTCAATTCCAGGAAATTGTAAGATCCTACTGATCATTTCCAATTTGAGTATTTGATTGTATTTGAATCACTTTGTCGCTTGCACCTGAAATTCCTTTTAACTTCCTTCATTGTTGTTTATGATGTTGCATCTGAAAGATAATGTCATTGAAGTACTTGCAACAACTGATTGTTTGAGCGTCTGAAGTATCCCCCTTTTTGCATAAACATAGATCCAAATTATACCGTCGTCTGAATCTAGGCAAAACCAACGTCTGAATCCTTAGCGCTAGACCAAACGCTGTCGTTTCAACTTATCTAAACGATGTAGTTTTGCTATTCATCATGAAACACACCATCGTCTGAATGACTGCGTCTGATATCAAATCAACGACTGAATCTTCACTGTTGAAGTAAATACCCGTCGGCTGAATATCATTTTGAACATCAACGACTGATTATACAATTTACTGTAGCCATCGACTGAGTTGCAAATCACTGTATCCAACATCTGAATATGCAAATCACTGTAGCCAACGTCTGAATCAATACACAACGTCTGAATAGATACTCCATGTTGAATTAATACACAACGTCTGAATAGATACTCCACGTCTGAATTAATACACAACGTCTGAAAGTCTCAATACATCATCTGAATACTTCTGCTTAATAACTGACATCTGAAATACAACTCGACGTCTGAAATATACTTTGCGGTTAACTGCAACATCTGTTTATCCATAAGTGATTTCGTTATCAGCACTTGTATTATTTTTGTTATCACCAAAACTAATAAATTTATCCTAACAATTTCCCCCTTTTTGGTGATGACAAAACTTAGCAGCCGAGATATATAAATGGGCAAAAATAAATTGCACAAGGGTCTTCTGAAATACTAAAGTTCATTAACTAAAATGTTGTACATAAGATTTGTACACTATAAAATCATCAACTGTTTTATCCTATCCAGTCTTCAAAAGACCTTCTGAATGGTCCACCACCACTGCTAGAATTTCTTCTCTTGGAATGACCACTTCTGTTACAAGAAATGTGCCTTTCACCGCTTCTGCCTCGACCTTGACCTCCTCTGCTCATACTACCACTAAATCTGTCTACAATATCTGTTGTTCTAGCATTACCACCACCTGTATTGCCACTGCCTCTGCCTTGATCATCAGGAGGGGGCTGAGATCCTTGGCTGATGCTATCTTCCCCCTTTTTGTCATTACCGCCCGGATGAATATACGCCACAAGTTCGCTCAGCTGGTCGGTAAGAAGATTGTAATTTTCTTGTTCCTATGCACGAAAATCCAGAGGTGGGAAATAGCCTCCTTGGTGGCCTCAAGATCCTTCGAACATCATCCAAGCCTGTGGCCACAGCAGCCACTTTAGCATGCAGCTCTTTCACCTCCATCCAAACATTTACCACCTCAAGAGCAGCAGCACCAACTTGATTGCTAACCTTATGCTGATACGATTTAAGGTCCAGCGATAGGAGTTCTTATGATCTCGCATATCATGACGAACATTGTTGTAGAGACCCTGTAAGTCCTGTCGTGGGAATCAAATCGTTCTGAAAGCTCCTCTCGAGGTTGTGGATGTGCATTGAAATTGTTTCTCTGATTTTATCCACATCATCTTTATGCCCAAGTTTTTCAACCTGAATATGTTCAACAGAAGCACGCAACTGAGCAAGAAAATATTGGTCATCTGGAGAGACGGCTGGAAGGAAAGGTGAGGTAGCAGCTGTATCAGTTTCATCAAAATTCATTGAAGAGTCTTTTGAAGTGGATGCGGAGAAAGGACGCTCGTCTATCAACTGTACACTGGGAGCAACTGAAACTGAATCTGAGCTATCTGTACATTTCTCGAGACTGTTCTGTCCATTGCAATAGTCGAAACAAAACTGCTAATATCGGCTATACTCAAACTACTGAATAAACTATACTGAACAAAAACTGTGCAAAACTGAGATAATCTGAAAGAAAGAACTGTCGTCTATCGAGAAGCAAGACGAAAAACTGGCTCAACTGAAAGAGCATGGCAAAAATTTGATAGACCCTACTGGCAGAAGTTTCCCTGAAGCAAAGAACTGTGCAACTTCTAGACAGACATCGCCCCACCTCTTCTTCATTATTTTGAAAAAATCACTGATAGGAGGGGTGTGTCATCATAGGATCACTGACGAGAAACCTCAAAATCTGGAAGAATCACGGTCCTGGTAATAGGCTTCCAATAGATCATGTCTGAGCAACACGGTTTCTTCCATGTAAGACCGTGTGCTATCGCCTATTCTTTCAAGTTGTCTAAAATAAACAAATGAAGATCGGAAAGCATATCCATGACCTTCAGATCAACGGCGGAAGAATCCTATCCTGGAACAAAATTGGCCTTCCTAGCCTCTAAAAATTTATGAACTAACACTTCTCTGTACTTGGTCAAAATATACATCCTCCTGTTAAGGGCTACTCTGGTCGACTCTGCTTCTACCCAAGATAAAACGAGTTCCTCCTTCGCAGATATGTCTTCTACCTTAAAACTGTGTAGTTTCTTAAAACTAAACGAATTAAAGAATCTGTCAACTTCATCTATAATCTTCTCTCTTAACTGTACAAGACACTCAATGTCTGCTACTATCAGCAAAACTTGTTCTTTCACCGGATTACCCTTAACTGGGTTTTTCACCTGAAGAGGCACCTTACCCTTGTCAGTCTCAGGAATCTTGGGAAGACCGGGCTTGTACCAGTCCCCTTCATCGACTCTTAGGATTGAGATATTCGTGCCAAAGTAATCTTCGTTATCTCCACACCAGCAGAAGGCAAGGGAACCTCAACTGGAATGGACATCAAGTTTTCCTCCAGAGACATCGCCTCATCTGCCGATTGTTCCACCGCCTCTAGATCCATTTCCTTGACTGGCTCTGTAACAGTATAATCAATTGTAGCATCTGACCTACTGACATTCTCATCAAAAGACTGTAACTGCTGGTCCCCAACACCTGATCCAAAATCCACTGTTTCCATCTCCTCATCGGTGTCGCTGGCAGTCTCAAATATCCGCTCAGTGTCACGAGCAACAAACAATTCATATGGAAGATCAAACCAGGGTACTGTTTCATCAGCGGTTCCGGCTGGTTGATCTCCAACATCAGATGTACCCACATCTTGGTCTTCCTCATCTGCTTCAAATTGAGCAGCCTCAGCCAAGACCTGCTCAATGATATCGTCCACCTCATCACCTAGGGATAACCCTTCGTCAACAACATGTGGTACTGCCTGCTCGGACACTGGCTCATCAATATTTGCAACAACTGTCTCCTCATCAGCTGTTGTCTCTACCTGTTGTTCCTCAACACTTTCAACATTTTCAACAACTGTCTCCTCATGAGCTGTTGTCTCTGCCACCTGTGTATCCACATGCTCAACTGCTGGTTCTTGTACACCAGTCTCAGCAGCAACCTCTGCAGTTGGTTTCTCTTCAACAGATGTTTCTTCATCAATGGGGACAGCTGAGGTGGCTTCCCTTTGTTCCTCCAAGATATACTCTACGGCTGGTTGTTCAGCAGTAGTTCCACCAAAAACTGGCTCACTATCAACAATTGTCTCAACCTCTCATCTGGTTGTTCAACATAAATTTCATCATCAGCTCCTAGAATCAATCGCCTCTTCCTCTTTTGAGTTTTTCTTTTGGGCGCGGGAGGCTGCTCAGCTGGTGCAGCTGCAGTCTCCTCAATTATTTGAAGAGGCACTGCCTCTTGTGCTACTGCCACCATTTCCAAATTGACTGGTTTACCCTTAGTCGTCCTTTTCTTTTTCAAAACGGTCTCATCAACTGAAGCAACAGCTGGTCTTTTCTTAGGCGTAGCCTTTTTCTTGTGCGCCTTCTTCACCCGTGGTTCATCTATTACTTCCTCTGCACCAACTTTCTCATTAATAACAACATACCTATGCACTGTTTTATCAGTCAAGATTCTGGGAGAGGGGAATGCCTTGGAGTCCCCCAAATCCAATCCCGATACATTTTTCAATAGAACACAGATTTGAATCACGTACCATTTTGCTTGCCTGGAACACGGTGGCACCATGTCCTTAAGAATACCAAACAACAAACTGCTCCAGTTCACTTTCACATCATAAGTAATAGCAGTCATCAACAAAAATCTTTCACGGGTCACCGCATCAAAGGACCCTGCTTTGACATAAATAGTCTTCGCCAGTATGTCGCTCAAAAGAAGATATTCGATCTTCATTTCCCTCTTGTGACAGGAAATGCTTACCTGCTCCTTAGAATCAGAAAATATGCTTCGCGCATAAAACACCAAATCTTTCGGGACTTCAGACAAGTCCGTCAAACCCTCCGTTGGCAGTTCAAACGCCGCAGCAAAAACATTCTCAGAAATCTCAACCGTCGTCCCATTTACGGTACTGACCACTGCCCCATCTCTTACGGAACCATTTTCGAAGAATTCTGTGAGTGAAGCTTCGTAATAAATGGCCGGACAGCCCAGAAATTCCTTCAACCCAGTCGCTATAAAAGATTCAAACACTGTTACTAGTCCAGCATCGTCCATGCCAAGGACTGAGTCGAAAGCGATGTGAAGGCTGCTGCTAATCAAGATGATGCCATTGTCGTCGTTGAGAGAGTGAGAGATTGCCTGAAAAAGATTTTCAAGAGAATACACAGAGAAAATACGTGCACAAGAATATGCGAGAGTAAAAGTAAGCAAGGTAAGAGAGATGGAAACAGTAAACGCCGTAAAATATAAGGAATGCAAAAAGGTTAAAGAATAGGAAACGGTGTAGATGTGACGATTGGAATGATGACAAACCACGTGTCAATCATCCAACGGTGCGTACAAATTTTGGAAAAGATTTTACCCGTATAGGGAAAAAGTTGAAAAGACGCGCCAAAAACGTATGTATCGTCACAACTGCTGCGGCTTATTTGACAACAATGCAGCTGATATTTTAATGTATCGCAAAGGATGAACAGGATCTGATCACAAATATGTATTGGCTGTGTATATGCAACATATGAGTGTGTCCAGACGCCACATATTCAGCCGACGTCGCACTTAACAATTCAGATCCTGGTTCCCCCTGCGACTGATATCCTCCAACACAAGATGCTTCCCTCAGCTGAAAGTCTACTGTTCCCCCTGAACAAAGGACTTGCAGCTGAGTTAGGCGACGGCTGTCCAACCTGAAAAATACGTTAGCTCACAGACAATAAAGGCAGTTCAAGGATACCCAATATGTTTCTAAAGTAAGAAAACTTAGCCTCTGGTAGAGGTTTGGTGAAGATGTCAGCAACTTGCTGTTCAGTCGACATGTACTCCAACCGACCGTCCTTCTTCAGCACGTGGTCCCTGATAAAATGGTGCCGAATGTATATGTTCTTTGTCCTCGAATGCAGTACTGGATTCTGGGTGATCGCGATTGCACTAGTGTTGTCGCAGAGAATGGGCGCTTCAGAAGCATCAATTACATAGTCCTTCAGCTGATGTTGAATCCATAATATTTGAGCACAGTAGCTGCCAGCCGCGAGGTACTCTGCTTCAGCTGTTGACGTTGCAATTGACGTCTGCTTCTTACTGAACCAGGAGATCAGGAGATCTCCTAAAAATTGACAATTTCCACTGGTGCTCCTGCGATCAATCCCGCATCCTGCGTAATTTGCATCGCTATAACCGATTAGTTGAAAGCCTGAGTCTTTGGGATACCAATGACCCACGTTGGAAGTGCCCTTTAAATATTTCAATATGTGTTTTACGGCTATGTAATGTGATTGCTCTGGATCTGCTTGAAATCTAGCACACATACAGATAGCAAACATGATGTCTTGTCTGCTAGCAGTTAAGTAAAACAGCGAGCCTATAATACCGCGATAAAGTGATACCTCTATGGCAGTTCCGGCTTCATCTTTATCCAACTTTATCGAAGAGCTCATCGGGGTTGCAGCTGCTGAGCAGTTGTCCATGCCGAACTTCTTCAGCATTTCTTTCGTGTATTTTGCCTAGTTAATGAATATTCTATTCTCCAGCTTTCGTACTTGTAAGCCCAGAAAGAACGTCAGCTCCCCCATCATACTCATCTCGAATTTGTCCTGCATAAGATTCGAAAACTTCTTGCACATTTTGGGGTTATTTGACCCAAAAATAATGTCATCAACATAAATCTGAACTAATAAGACGTGATCAGCTTTAACAAATTTAAACAACGTCTTATCTACTGTGCCTATGATGAAGTCGTGCTCAATTAGGAATTTTGATAGTGGATCATACCAAGCTCTGGGTGCTTGCTTCAACCCAGACGTGATCAGCTTTAACAAATTTAAACAACGTCTTATCTACTGTGCCTATGATGAAGTCGTGCTCAATTAGGAATTTTGATAGTGGATCATACCAAGCTCTGGGTGCTTGACTTCAACCCATATAGAGCTTTATCCAGTTTGTAAACAAAATCTGGATGTGTATGATTTACAAAGCCAGGAGGTTGTGCAACGTACACTTCCTCTGTTAAGACGCCATTTTGAAAGGCTCTTAACATTCATCTGAAAGACTTTGAAGTCTTTAAATGCAGCATATGCAAGAAACATGCGGATGGCTTCTAACCTAGCTACTGGTGTGAAGGTCTCATCAAAATCTATACCTTCCATCTGCCTAAATCCTTGCACTACCAGTCTGGCCTTATTTCTAGTTACTATGCCATATTCATTCAGCTTGTTCCTAAATACCCATCGAGTTCCTATGACTGAATGATTAGTAGGTCTAGGTACAAGTGTCCATACATTATTACGCTTGAACTGGTTTAATTCCTCTTGCATTGCGTCTATCCAGCTGGGGTCAGCTAAGGCTTCATCTAACTGCTTAGGCTTTATATGCGAGATGAATGCAGAATCAAAATGATCATACGACAGCTGGCCTCGTGTGCGAACAGGAGATTCGAAGTTACCTATGACTTGCTCGGGTGGATGATTTGTATTCCACCGAAGATCAAGTCCAATAGGATTTGCTCCTTGTTCCCCCTGTGTCGCTGGCTGGAAGACAACTGGATCAGCTGACGCCAATAGATGTTTATCATTGTTAGATCGTGCGTCTGGTTCCAGTTGATGATCACTTGCGACTGGTGCATCAGCTGTTGGTCTTGATACCGATTGTGTCAGGCCCCGTGCTAATTACCAACAATTAACACAAAATAAGCGCATAATTACGGAAGCTTAAAATCAGGGCTTAAAAATTTTTCGAAATACAAAGGCCTGAACTTCAAATCATACGTTCAAAATATTCGATATTCAAAATAGAAGCTTACTCAACTCGATACAGCAAGTAACCACATAAATCAATTCAAAAGATAGATCCCCAAATACATGATAACACGGGGCATCCCCCGGTTCAATACATATAATAAATAAACCGGAAGCTTAAAATCAGGGCTTAAAAATTTTTCGAAATACAAAGGCCTGAACTTCAAATCATACGTTCAAAATATTCGGTATTCAAAATATAAGTTAAATCAACTCAATACAGCAAGTAACCACATAAATCAATTCAAAAGATAGATCCCCAAATACATGATAACACGGGGCATTCCCCGGTTCAATACATATAATAAATAAACTGGGACTCAAGGATGCGGGGATCGACCAACTGAACTTCCACTCGGTCCAGCTTGGTTACCTGAAACTCCTGCAAATGGGTAACACAGACCCAAACAACAAAGCAGGAAAAGAAATACGAGGTCAAGCCTCAGTACGAAGAGCTATCAAAGCAGTAAACATGCAACAAGCTATAATCAAAGCTATGAATGCATGAGGGCTATCAAGAAGTCGGATAGCTAGACCAGTCTATCAACTGGCAACTCAAATCAGCCTCTATACCAC
>KV016725.1:0-15928 GCA_001598015.1 Dorcoceras hygrometricum
GTGTATTGATGCAGAATGGCCGAGTCATTGCGTATGCCTCGTGGCAGTTGAAACCACACGAGACTCGTTACCCGGTTCATGATTTAGAGCTTGCAGCAGTAGTCTTTGCGTTAAAGATCTGGCTTCACTACGTGTATGACGAGCAGTTTGTGGTGTATTCGGACCACAATAGTTTGCAATATTTGTTTTCACAGCCCGACTTGAACATGAGACAGCGCCGGTGGATGGAGTTGTTAAAGGACTTTGACTGTGAGATTAAATAACAGCCTGGGAAATCGAACGTAGTGGCCGATGCTTTGAGAAGGAAGGCGAGTGAGATGTTGGCTTCGTTGTACATCTCTAAAGATCAAGAGCATCTCAACACTACGGGTTGGAGATTCTACCCTGCTGAGGATTGCGTTATGGTTTCATCATTCCAAGTGGAACCGTAGATTGTTTCTAGCATTCGAGCAGCTCAGAGGACCGATCCATCTATCCACGAGTTGAAGTTGAAATTCAGGGCTGGCGAGCTTGATGACTATTCTGTTTTGTCCGATGAATGCTTGAGGTTCCGTGGCAGGTTTATTGTGCCCAATTTGATCGATTTGAAGGAGTAAATCCTTCGAGAGGCGCATTGCAGCAGACATAGTGTCCATCCTGGTGCACGAAAGATGTACCATGCTTTGAAGCCGAACTTTTGGTGGTCTGGCCTGAAGAGTGACGTTGCTAGTTTCGTTGCCCGTTTTTTGAATTGCCAGATGGTAAAGGCCGAGAGGATGAGACCCGGTGGTCTGTTGCAGAGTTTAGAGGTGCCCCAATGGAATTGGGAGCACATTGCTAACGCATCCGCCTCGTTCCAGCCGAGGATGCGATGCTATTTGGGTAGTTATTGACCGTTTGTCAAAGTCTGCGCACTTCATTCCCTATGGAATGACCTTATCGTTGAAGAAGATGGCGAGGCTGTACGTTTATTTTGTTGTTAGATTGCACGGTGTGCCTGTTTCGATTGTCTCAGACCGAGATCCGAGGTTTACTTCCAGGTTTTGGAAGAGTTTGCAAGCAGCTCTAGGCACTAGATTGGCTATGAGTACCGCGTATCATCCCCAGAACGATGGCCAATCTGAGCGAACTATCCAGATGCTGGAGGATATGTTGCGTGCTCTTGTGTTGGATTTCGGAGGTAGCTGGCAAGACGCGCTGTCTTTGGTTGAGTTTTCGTAAAATAACAGCTACCAAGTGACGACTGGTATGGTGCCTTTCGAGGCTTTGTATGGCCGCAAGTGCAGATCGCCAGTATGTTGGGAAGAAGTGGGGGAGAAGCAGCTATCTGCCCCTGACTTTGTGCAGCAAATGAAAGATCATGTGGATCTTATTAGACAGCGGATGACCTTGCAGATCCTTGGCAGAAAGGAGAAGCAGCTGAGAAACAAGACCATTCCGCTGGTAATGGTGCAGTGGAGCAAACATGGAAGGGAAGAAGCTACTTGGGAGCTGGAAGAAAATATGCAGCGTGAGTGGCCGCATCTGTTTGATTAGCTGTTAAGCTATATTTCCAGTAGTTTGTAGCTTTTGATTTTATTCTTCCCTAGTGGCTGTAATGTGTTTGCTCGGTTATTTTGAGACTCTTGGCATTGTGTTGAACGAGTTCTGGTGTCGGGTTTTAGTTGCTGTTCTGTTTTCTGTTGATTATATTGTTGATTCAGAGTTGTTGTTTGATTTCGAGGACGAAATCCTTTTTAGTGGGGGAGAAATGTGAGACCTGAATCTGTTAAGTAAGATTAATTGTGGAAATTAATCGGTTGATTTGAGATTTTTGTGGTTTAGAATCTCTGTTGGTGTTTTAGTGGCATTTTCGGGTCGATTTAAATCCTTAGAACGATTCTAGTAATTTTCGTATTTTTGAGTTTGGGTGCCTGAGCTGGTGACAGTTTGCTGACGTCATGTTGTGTGTGGGCATCAAAGGCGCTGACGTAAGCCTTGCTGTTATCAATCGAGAGTATAGGAATCAGTCGCTGGTTGAATTAGCGTGTTTCTGTATCGGGCGAGATACGATGTCGTTGTGAGTTTTATACCTGCTGATAACAGATATGTCGACGTAAGCATTATTGTTGAGCGTTGTGAGGATGACGTAGACTTTACTGTCGTTAGTCGATGGGTGATATTAACATAACATTGTGCGAGAGCTGGCGACAGCAACGCTTACGTGGATTTCAGCAGGTGTGCGCTAGAGGATTTCGAAATGGTGACGTTTTGGGAAGCAACGGCTGATTTATATCTGTCAGCAGATAGTTCCTGTAGCGGGTATAAGACGTCGTCGTTTGGATTAGTAGAGGCGACGTCGTTTTGAGTATTCAGTCGTGTTTTGTTATCGCATTTGGTTATAGCGCCCAGCTGCTGGAAGATAGGATGACGTATCTTATGCGACGTCGTTTGGGTTAGTCGCTGCGACGCCGTTTTGATTTGCTTAGAGGGCCTTGGTTATCGTTGCTGCTGGCAGCAGCAGGTTGTTGGTTGAAGAGAATACGTCGATTGATTTTGTCGGTGGAAATGCGATCCTGCTGATAGAAGCAGTTAAGAGTTTTATAAATAGCAAGACTTGGTCTTCGTTGTGGATTATTAGTTCCCATACTTAGAAATATTTCCCCGATTGTCGACCTCTGTTTCTCAAACCCTCGTTACTGTTCATCGTGAGCTATTCCGGTGAATTCCCGGCGTTTCCGGTGGTTGTTTTGCTCATGTAAGGTAGCGTTGGACTCCTCTCGAGAAGCTCTATCATTCTTCACCAGTTTTAGAAGCTGTAATTGGCAAGTTGAGGAACGCAAAGTTGCTGCCGTTCGAGTGTTGCGTCGACCGGGTAGAACTACGTTCTGGTTTTAGGCTTTTACCAGAGTCTTCGGGATTTCTCGCCGGGTTAGTTGTTGCTCAGTATAAGGTACGGATTTGAGCTTGCTTTACAGCGAAGTTATGGCTTGGATGAATTGTAGTCGCTGGTATGTGGAATGACTACAAAAATGCCTGGTTCAAAGCATTCTACCTTCGCCCCTTTTCTCATTCATGGTTTTTCACATTTCATACTGGTTGTGACTCAAATTTCCCTGTTTGGTTTCACGAATGGTGGAAACAAATAGGTTCAGACTCTTCCATACTCCCTCAAGAAGTCAAAAAGGCTTAGAGGTTTTCTCCGAATCCTCTTGCCTCAATAATTTTCAAAAACCCCTCAAATTTCATGCTGAGTTTAAAGTTCCATGGATTTTTGCATGGGATTTTGATTTTCAAAAGGTTTACCCCGATCCAGTTCCTTTTTCACTGGTTCATATTCTTAAGATCAAATGGTGGGGCAAATACCAGACCCACCTCTTCAATGAACATGTTGTTCGCAATTTCATAGCCACATGTCAAAAACCCAAATACTCTTCCAATGAGCAGAAACCTGACGCTCCTGCTCAACCCCAAACACCTCAAACTCCCAAAGAAACACAGACGTCGTTTTCCTCCCTCTCAATACTGGGAATCCGACAACCCACAAAAGCTTCAAATATTTTATGAATTCATATTAGTGGATACCGACTCTGTCGAAATAGTCCACAAAAAATGTTCAAACGGAGATACTAATTTTTCAAAATGTATCATCAAACAGGTCATCTCAGCAACCCAGTTGGATGAACTTACTCAAACTCGTCCCCATGGGATTTTCAAAACTCGTTCATTCTCTGTTAATTTTCAACCTCCTACATTCAATTATATTGACTACAAAAATGCTTGGTTCAAAGCTTTCTACCTTCGCCGCTTTTCTCACTCATGGTTTTTCACATTTCATATTGGTTGTGACTCAAATTTTCCTGTTTGGTTTCATGAATGGTGGAAACAAATGGGTTCTGACTCTTCAATCCTTCCTCCAGAGGTCAAAAAAGGCTTTAGGTTTTCTCCGAATCCTCTTGCCTCGATAATTTTCAAAAACCACTCAAATTTCATGCTGAATTCAAAGTCCCCTGGATTTTTGCTTGGGATTTTGATTTTCAAAAACTTTATCCTGACCCCGTTCCATTTTCATTAGTCCGTATTCATAAGAATGGTGGGGAAAATATGAAACCCACCTCTGCAATGAGTATTTGGTTCGAAATTTCATATCCACAGGTCAAAAGCCCAAATATACTTCAAAAGAGCAGAAACCTGATACTCCTGCCCATCAAACAACCCGAAAAGCCCAAAAACACAAAGAAGATACTCAAAATAATTTCTTTGACCAGTTCAAAAATTACCCTGAATTTCAAAACAAATTTTTTGTGCTGATAGAAGCAGTTAAGAGTTTTATAAATATCAAGACTTGGTCTTCGTTGTGGATTATTAGTTCCCATACTTAGAAATATTTCCCCGATTGTCGACCTCTGTTTCTCAAACCCTCGTTACTGTTCATCGTGAGCTATTCCGGTGAATTCCCGGCGTTTCCGGTGGTTGTTTTGCTCGTGTGAGGTAGCATTGGACTCCTCTCGAGAAGCTCTATCATTCTTCAGCAGTTTTAGAAGTTGTAATTGGCTAGTTGAGGAATGCGAAGTTGCTGCCGTTCGAGTGTTGCGTCGACCGGGTAGAACTACGTTCTGGTTTTTGGCTTTTACTAGAGTCTTCGGGATTCCTTGCAGTGCTAATTATAGCTCAGAAGCGTGGGATTTGAGGTACGGGTTGAGCTTGTAAATTACAGCAAGGTGACGGCGTGAGTGATTTGTGAGATGGCTTTGCTGGCTAGTATGTTTATCTGCCTGTTGAGGCTGCTGATTTATGAGATGGCTATGTTTATGTGTTATGTACTTGCTGATGTTACTACTGCTTTCGCATATGTTGATATATGCTTGTTATTCCAGCATGTGCATACACGCATTTGCATCTCATTCCAGCTTTATTGCCATTGTTTCGTTGTTGTACTTGCTCTGTTTCTTACCAGGATGCGAGGGCGAGCGGCGATACCGCACTCTCATCTCCCTGCTGGGTTATGTTAGCCCCTATGCGCCAAGTGGCTAACTACCACAGTTCATAGGTTGGGAAACAGCAGGTCGAGTTGTTTGATGCATCTGGTATTCGGGTGCTGTGTCCCGGCGAGTGGCTAGCTACCACACTTGGAACACACCCAGTGGCCACAGTTGTTGCAGATTCCGTTGAGCTGTGCATTGAGCTCCTTGACTTCCTTTTCGGTTGGAGTCATTCGTTGTTGTCCAGCATCTCATGCCTGGCATCTGCATTTTATCTTGCTGTTTACTGCTGATTTATCTTATCTCAAATTCAACAATAAAGCCCTCTTCAAAACCTCCCAGAACTGCCATACAAATCAGTTTTGGCTTCTACCTCAAAACAGATCCAGCCTTCTCTCAAAACCCCTCAAACCAATGATGAGTTCAAATATGTTTCCAAACCGTGGCCTGAAAACCTCGAATTTGCATCTTTTACAGAAATTCCCCAAAATGTCAAAAAACAAGATTATGTCAGACGTCGTTTTCCTCCCTCTCAATACTGGGAATCCGACAACCCACAAAAGCTTCAAATATTTTATGAATTCATATTAGTGGATACCGACTCTGTCGAAATAGTCCACAAAAAATGTTCAAAAGGAGATACTATTTTTTCAAAATGTATCATTAAGCAAGTCATCACAGCATCCCAGTAGGATGAACTCACTCAAACTCGTCCCTATGGGAATTTCAAAACTCGTTCATTCTCTGTCAATTTCCAACCCCCTACTTTCAATTATATTGACTACAAAAATGCCTGGTTCAAAGCATTCTACCTTCGCCCCTTTTCTCATTCATGGTTTTCACATTTCATACTGGTTGCGACTCAAATTTCCCTGTTTGGTTTCACGAATGGTGGAAACAAATAGGTTCAGACTCTTCCATACTCCCTCAAGAAGTCAAAAAGGCTTAGAGGTTTTCTCCGAATCCTCTTGCCTCAATAATTTTCAAAAACCCCTCAAATTTCATGCTGAATTCAAAGTCCCCTGGATTTTTGCTTGGGATTTTGATTTTCAAAAACTTTATCCTGACCCCGTTCCATTTTCATTAGTCCGTATTCATAAGAATGGTGGGGAAAATATGAAACCCACCTCTGCAATGAGTATTTGGTTCGAATTTTCATATCCACAGGTCAAAAGCCCACATATACTTCAAAAGAGCAGAAACCTGATACTCCTGCCCATCAAACAACCCGAAAAGCCCAAAAACACAAAGAAGATACTCAAAAGAATTTCTTTGACCAGTTCAAAAATGACCCTGAATTTCAAAACAAATTATTTGAATTTATGTCTCAATGCTCTTCAAAATCTGCAAAGTCTGAAGAATCGGTCTCTTCCGACCCGTTCGGTGGACCGAATGCTCAAGATCCTTTTGATTTTTAATCAAAGGATATTTCAAAAAAAAAATTTACTTTTCTTTCAAAAATTGGCCAGAAGTTTCTCGGTGAAACGTGTGCCATTATCTCATTGGCCTGAAGTTTCTCGGTGAAACGTGTGCCACCTTGTTCAAATTTGTGGCCGACAATAATCTCATCACAGAAAAAAAGATTCTCAATCAAAGATAGCGTGCAAAAGATGACAAAGCTTCAAAACCCGTGTTCAAGTTATGATCAAGAGATGACAAAGCCATCTCAATATCCAGTACAAAAGCACGGCATCATGGCCGACAAAGACAAATGCTTTTCAAAAGACGTGCAAGATGCCCATTATGAAAAGATGACAAAGTTGCCGTCTCAAAAGTTGGTTCCCATTTTCAAAAAGAGTTTCCCTTTATCAAAAGGCGTTCCCACTTTCAAAAGCTGTTGACAAAACACGCACTATCAAAAGTTGATCAAGACATAAAGCAAAAGAAGATGGTGACATTCCATCTACCAAGATTCCCGAAGATGTTTTCAAAGTTTTTCATTATAAATTGTTAGGATAATTTATAGTTTTGGTGATAACAAAAATAAGAAAATATTTGGACTTAAACGATGATATTCGAATAATCTTTTCATAAGATATTAGAGTTGCTGACAACTGTGATTGGTTTGAATTACAGTTATGATATCGGGTTGATCAGATTCGGGTTCTGAGACAGTCGGGTTATCGAATCAGGTTTTTGAGTTATCGGGTCAGATAGTTACTGTTGAAAATGCATTAAGTGCAATGGTTGCTGCCAACAGAAAGGATTAGATTACGGACAGTATATTCGACAGATATGGTAACAGTGAAGTTCAACAGGAACAATACAATACGGTCAACAGCGAAGGTTGCTGTCAACAGAGATGTGCATATTCGAGTTACCAGAGACCGTGACATCATCATCAGATATCGCTACAGTAAGAGGAACAGTTATCGCTACAGTGTTGAATAGCAGTACAGTGTTTGTATAACAGATATGATGACGTCAGCCTTTCTGAAAATGCAATTGGTCAGATATTGTTTTACCGCGACAGATATTTATTCGAACAGCGATGGACTATTCATTCGTCTTCAAGTAAAATATATCTGTCAAAAAAGAAAAAGATTTCAGGTGCAAGCGTTAATTTGATTCAAATTCGATCGATTACTCATTTTGGAAAAGATCGATGTCCATAACAGAATCGTACAAATGCCTGAAATTAAGGAGACAAGATTGGTACTATTTTTGGGCAAATAGTACACATTTGCAGAGGTAGTTACAATGGGATTGCACATATATGGAAATTATAGTTTTGCCTCTGACGATATGCGATTTACCATGTAGTGGAGCAGGATTGACGGCGTACGATTTTCAGAAATTCAAAAGGGATTTTATTTCCTTAACAGAATTAATCGACCGTTGAGTGAGGAGTATAAATAGCAGAAGATTTGAATTGAAGAACAACTCTCGCTATTGCTATTGCTGTTACTCTGTCAAATAATCCCTCAATCTCAAATCTTTCTAGTTTGTGGCCTCTAAATATCTGGGCATTACAAGCAGTGTATCTGCTTGGTAGTGGTTGCTAGGAGTTCACTTGGAGCGAGGCTCAGTGACCGGGTGTATTCAGAGGCTGTGTACATCAAAGTCTTCTAGTGGAACCTTCCTGCAAAGGAAGAAGTGGAGACGTAGGATTTGATATCCGAACTTCCATAAACAAACTTTTGATTCCTGCACTTTTATTTTATTTGCATCGCATTTATTTATTTTATACCATTCAACTTCTCGATCGGTTTCTTTCCGCACATTTTTATTGTTATCCGTGAGATCAGAAGTAGACTAGGAACCTCAGATCTGGTACTCAGATCTGGTAACTCATATCTGAGTTTAGCGAAGGCTTGTAAAATTTTTTTAAAAGGGTTTTGAAAAATTAAAATTACCAAGAGTTCATTCAACCTCCCCCCCCCTTTCCTGAACTCTTGCAGCTGTTTCGAACTACATTGATCCTACTTTGGGACTATCACAAATACAATGTATGTTTCATAGTTTAGGCAAAGCGAGTTCAGAGCAAATTTAGAGTGCAAATTCTTATAAACATTCTGAGTTTGTATCTGCTATCAATCTTCCGTCTTCCAACTGTAAGCTTTCGATTTTCAATTTATAAAATCATCATTTCTTTCACTCCTGTTTTCATTCCTGTTTTTTATTGTTCTGAGTTTTATGTCCTTTTTTCTTGATCTTTTCATATGAGTTTTATGATCCTGTTCTTCTTCACAGCAAAAGATTCTCCATCAAAGAATGCATGTTCAAAAGACGTGCACCATGATCAAAAGAAGACAAAGCAGTGGACGTTTCACCCACCGCACTCAAAGACATCATAGATGACAAAGTCTATTCAAACAGCATGATCAAGACACGACAAAGACAAATGCTTTTTCAAAAGACGTGAAAGATTCCCACTATCAAAAGATGCTCCTCACTTTCAAAAGCTGATGGCAAAAGATGCACTATCAAAAGTTGATCAAGACATAAATCAAAAGAAGATGGTGACATTCCATCTACCAAGATTCCCGAAGAAGTTTTCAAAGTTTTTCATTATAAATACAATGTATGTTTCATAGTTTAGGCAGAGCGAGTTTAGAGTGCAATTTCTTATAAACATTCTGAGTTTGTATCTGCTATCAATCTTCCGTCCTTCCAATTGTAAGCTTTCAATTTTCAATCTATAAAATCATAATTTCTTTCACTCCTGTTTTCATTCCTGTTTTTTATTGTTCTGAGTTTTATGTCCTTGTTTCTTGATCTTTTTTCATATGAGTTTTATGATCCTGTTCCTTTTTTGAACCTGTTAATACAGAAGATGTTAATAAAATTCTTCAACAGAATAATTATTCAAATCAAATCCTTAAAACAAAATTAGATCATGTGAGACCTGAAATGTAATTAAGATTAATTTGTTGGAATTAATCGGTTTTTGGAGAATTCTGGGTTTTCGGATTTCTATTTGAAGGTTTCGTTTGCATTTTCGGGTCGGAAATCATGTTTAGAGCAATTCTGGAAATTTTGGTATTTTCGAGATTTTATTGAGAAATCTAGTTTGAGAGATCTGCTCGGGTTTGTGAGAAATCTGTTCGGCGAGAGGTGAAATCTGGGAGCTTAGCGTTGTGGCGTGTTTTTGCTTGATACGTCGTCGTTTTGGTGAGATCTGGACGTCCTGTGTAGGAGAGATCTGTGCGCTATTTCGTGTGAAGTCTGCTAGCGCGTTTTATGTGTTGTATTCCAAAACGCCGTCGTTTGGTGAAGTCTGGTTGTTTTGTGTATGATGGATCTGATGCGTTAATGTGTAGAGATCTGGTCTCCATGTGTTTAGTATCGTGTGGGATACGACACCGTTTAGATTAGTTGTAACGACGCCGTTTAGTGAACTCTAGAGGAGAGATCTGTTTTGTTAGTTAGCGTTCGAGTGTTCAGACTTCAGCGTCCTGCTTTTAGCGCGAGTATTCAGATTTCACCTATGGCGCTGTGGACGTATTTTTAGTGATAGCGCTCTTTCCAGCTTTTAGCGCGTTTTGTTCAGATTTCTCTCGCGAAGTATGTTAGCGACCAGACTTCTCCGTGGCCCAGGAGCGACGTCGTTTTGGAGTTGAGGGTTGCTTAGCGCCTGCGTTGGATTTTTGTGGAATCTGTTGCGCGTTGTGAAGTCTTGAAAGCTATTTTTGCCCGTGGGCATTTTATTCAGACTTCTCGCGTGTATATATTGGTAGCTTTGGCCTTCATTTTATTTCACCAGATTCCATACTTAGCAAATTACCTGATCTTCGTTCTCTGTTTATCTCAAACCCTCGGATACTATTCATCGTAGATTTTATCCGGCGATTCCCGTTGATTCCGGCCACCATTTTTCACGTTCAAGATAGAGTTGACTCCTATTGGAAAGCTCTTTCATCTCGTAGCCATTTTGGAGGCTGTAGTTGGCTGGAACAAAAGCACGAAGTTGCTGTTCTCATTCGTGCGTTTCGTAGTTGCAGGTAGCTTTTCGATTTAAATTTTAATATTTTTCCCATCCTTGTATTAAGCTTCCTGTTAAGTTGTTTGGGTAGGGTTGAAGGATGGTTTGTGCATGTGAATTACCAGCCGTGAACTTTAATGTTTGGCCGTGAGAAATTGTATGAAGGCCGTGAGGTTGTGTAGGCTTTTCCTGATGCATATGTTTATATGCTTATGTTCCATCATGTTGCATACACGCATTACATTCCATTTCAGTTGCGGCAGCCATTGCCTTGTTTCGTTGTTGCTTCTTTGTTTTCTTACCAGGATGCGAGGGCGAGCGGTGATTCCGCACTCTCATTTCCCCTATGCGCCGAGTGGTTAGCTACCACAGTTCATAGGTTGGGTGTTGATGCATCTGGTAAGGGTGGGCGAGAAGGGGTGAGTGGATGGAACCTCCATGTCCTACACACACCGTGGCCACATTTTATGTTGCAGATCCCGTTGAGCTGTTGTTTCCTTTCTCATGCATAGCATCTGCATTTTATTCTAGATGTTTACTGCTGTTTTATAGTTGCTCTCCGTACTGGGGTTTGACCCCATGTCCCTCTGGGGCTTGGTTGTTTTCCTTATTTGTGTTGTTTTCAGGAAACCCGGGATTTACAGCTGGTCGTGGTTTTAACCCAGCTGGTGGAGCCCCAGGAGGTGGTTAGAGTTTCCAAGTGGCGTATAGCATATTTATATGTATCTGTATTCTTAGCCAGGGGATGCCCTGTGCTTTGTTGTGGTTTTTCGTTGTTGGAGTCTGATACATGCTGATGTTATGCTATATTGTTTGTTGTTGGTTGGTAGCCCGTTTGTGATTGTTTTCTTAAACTGGGTTGATATATAAATGTGCACTCCAACGACGTCGTTCCAACTTACTCGAACGGTGTCGTTTTGACTACTTCGAACACTGTCGTTTTGCAATCCTTAGCAAAGCACGCTAATTCTCAAATGCTTGCGTTAGAACCTAATACACCTGCTGAAATCAAACCATCGACTAATTGCAAACCATCTGCTGAATTCCAACGAATAGTCCAACTGCTGAAATACACCACGTCGACTGAAAAATGATCTCCTGTAAAATTCTTGTCTTATTTTGTTATCACCAAAACTAATAAATTTTGTCCTAACAATTTCCCCCTTTTTGGTGATGACAAAACATCAGCAGCCGAGATAAGAAGATATGCAGAAATAAATTGCACACGAACTGCTGGTAATCAGACTTTCATTAATCATAGAAATTGTACATAAGAATTGTACAAAAATTTTAATTTCTATGCTACTGTCTTCTTCTTCTCTTATACGAACCAATTCTGCTGAGTCTTCTTTCTCTCCTTTCCCTGGCTCTTTCTCTTTCCAGTCTATCTGACTCCCGTATATCTGCCTCACGTACTAATTCCGCAGCCTGTTCTGCACTGAGAAATTGTCCACTGCCTTGGTCATCAGGAGGTGGTTGAGGAGTAGGCAGAGGACGGCGTTCCACACGAACAGGAGTAGGCAGAGGGCAGCTGCTTCCATCCCCAGTTTTGTCAGCAGTGCCCCAATTAATATAATTGACAAGCTCGCTCAATTGGGCATGAAGAATATTCTGATTTTCCTGTGCCTGACTTTGAAATTCCAGAAGTTGGTGCGAGTGAGATCTGGACGTCTTGTGTAGGAGAGATCAGTGTGCTATTTTGTGTGAAATCTGCTCCGTGTGTTTTGTATGGTGTGAAACGCTGCCGTTTAAATAAGTTAATACGGTGTCGTTTAGGCTTAGCATTGTGGTGAGATCTGATGCGTGCGGGTGAAATCTGTTAGGCGTGGGCGTTATGCGATACATCGCCGTTTAGTTAAAATGGTGCGACGCCGTATCAAGCTAACGTGAGAGATCTGGTCGCGTGGGATGAGATCTGTTGATTTAGGCAACGTTTAGCGTTAAACGCTTGTTGTCCAGACTTCTCCGCGGTAGTATTAGCATTTCCAGATTTCACCGTGTCATTGTGCGACGTCGTTTTAGTGATAACGTTCTTTCCAGCTTTTAGCGCATTTTGTTCAGATTCCTCTCGCGATTTATGTTAGTGATCAGACTTCTCCATGGCCTAGGAGCGACGTCGTTTTGGGGTTTGAGCGTTGTTTAGCGTATGCGTTGGATTTTGTGGAATCTGTTGTGCGTTTAGAAGTCTTGAAAGCTGTTTCCGTCGGTGGGAATTTTATTCAGACTTCTCGCGTGTATATATTGGAAGCGTAGGCCTTCAATTATTGAGAAAAACAGAATCCATACTTAGCAATTTCTCTCGACCTCCGTTCCTTGTTTCTCAAACCCTCGGGTACTGTTCACCGTAGATTTTATCCGGCGATTCCCGTTGATTCTGGCCACCGTTTTCACGTTCGAGGTAGCGTTGGACTCCTCTCGGAAAGCTCTTTCATCTCGTACCCATTTTTGGAGGCTGTAGTTGGCTGGAACGAAAGATCGAAGCTGCTGTGATTCGGCCGTGCGTTGCTTGGTCGCAGGTAGCCTTTCGAATTTGTGTTGAGATCTGGTTCTTGGCTTTGTTTTGAGCTCCCTTCATAGTGGTATTGTTGAGATTAGTTACTGGATTTTAGTGTTTAATTCCAGCCATGAGCTTTTGGGTTATTGGCCGTGATATTTTGTGCAGGGCCGTGAGTTTGTTGTGTTTCCCTGAATCTGTCTTGCGTGTGATTTTAGCAGGTTTCTATCAGATCTTAAGGGCCTTGTTGTGGTGAGCGTTTAGCAGAATTAAGGTACGGATCTTGAGCTCGTAATTCAGCGTGGAACTTGGCTTGGATGAATTGCGAGATGGCTGTGTTTGGATTGCGCATTTTATTCTAGATGTTTACTGCTGTTTTATAGTTGCTCTCCGTACTGGGGTTTGACCCCATGTCCCTCTGGGGCTTGGTTGTTTTCCTTATTTGTTTTGTTTTCAGGAAACCCGGGATTTACAGCTGGTCGTGGTTTTAACCCAGCTGGTGGAGCCCCAGGAGGTGGTTAGAGTTTCCAAGTGGCATATAGCATATTTATATGTATCAGTATTCTTAGCCAGGGGATGCCCTGTGCTTTGTTGTGGTTTTTCGTTGTTGGAGTCTGATACATGCTGATGTTATGCTATATTGTTTGTTGTTGGTTGGTAGCCCGTTTGTGATTGTTTTCTTAAACTGGGATATCTATTTTGAGTATCACATTATTTTAAATTATATTGTTTTAACTCGTCAGGCCAAAAGAGAAAATTTTATCGCTTTTTGATAGCTTCCGCATGTGTTTTGGTGTTTTTACTCTGTTTAGAGCACGAGGCATGACAGATCATATCTCCAATAATCTTCCTCAAACTCAACAATCAAAACCATTAATATTTAATAATCCTACAGCTAAACCTTTCTTTCAAACCAATGCTCTTCCTCATGAAAAAAAAAACAAATTAGTTTTAATAATACAGACTCCCTTCTCAATAAAATCTCAACAAAGCTATTCGAAATAGGTACATCTGGTAGTAAAATTAATTGTGTAGAAAACAATAATACTCAAAATATTGAAACATCAAATAATCAAGATAATGAATCTCAACCTTACAACTCTACTCATTCTGTTTCCGAATCAGAAGAAGAAGTCAATATAATTGATAACCCCTTTACAGATGAAGATAATCAAATTAATAGAATTAATCATAGACGTCAATACAATACTCGTAATTATTATCGACGGCCTACGCTGTTGATATTGGTTACGAAGAAAGAAATCAATTCAAGAGTACAAAATATGATGGCCAATCTATAATTGAATGGAATATAGATGGCAAATCAGAATATGAAATTCTCAATACATTACAAGAAATGGGTATGGCTCGTGTCGCCTATAAAATCAAAGGACAAACTGAAGAAACTGCTACGACCTTGATTATTCAAGGTTTTACAGGTCAATTAAAAAACTGGTGGGATAAAGCCTTATCCCTTGAATCGAAATTAAGTATACTTAATCATACAATTCATACAGAAGTTGAAAACGGCAATATTAATGAACAAAATGATTCATGTGAATATTTAATAGTCACAATCTCAATGTATTTCATAGGAAATCCTAACGAAGAATTTAATTCTTCCAAAATAATTCTAACAAATCTCAAATGCCCATCCTTAACTGACTATCCTTGGTACAAGGATGTTTTCCTAACTCGTGTTCTCCACCGAGAAGACTGTAATATGTCTTTTTGGAAAGAACGTTTCATAATGGGATTACCCTGTCTCTTCGCAGATAGAATAATTCAAAAACTAAAAACTGCCATAGGAGTTAATGAATAATCTATGGGCGTATTGTGTCTAGGTGGTTGGAAATTGACAGAGAATGAACGAGTTTTGAAAATCCCATAGGGACGAGTTTGAGTGAGTTCATCCCACTGGGTTGCTGAGATGACCTGTTTAATGATACATTTTGAAAAAATAGTATCTCCTTTTGAACATTTTTTTTGGACTATTTCGACAGAGTCGGTATCCACTAATATGAATTCATAAAATATTTCAAGCTTTTGTGGGTTGTCGGATTCCAAATACTGAGAGTGGGGAAAACGACGTCTGATATAATCTTGTTTTTTGACATTTTGGGGTATTTCTGTAAAAGGTGCGAACCCGAGGTTTTCAGGCCACGGTTTGGAAACATATTTGAACTCATCATTGGTTTGAGGGGTTTGAGAAGAAGGCTGGATCTGTTTTGAGGGAGAAGCCAAAACTAATTTGTAGGGCAGTTCTGGGAGGTTTTGAAGAGGGCTGTATTTGTTGTAATTTGAGGTAAGTGGAGGAAATTGACCCGTGGGTCTTTGAGAGGGTATTTTTTATGGTGTTGGTAGTGCCAACTGATGCATTTGAACCAACTCTTTGGTAGTTACTTTGGGCATCTCATAATCTTTTGATGTTTGAACTCTCTGTTTAGTAGGATTCATTTGAAAAAAAACTGGGGTTTTTGTGTGGAGTTGATGTAGAGAAGAAACAAGAACAAGGATTTTCGAAATCTAGTATGAAAAATTGTTGCTGAATAATAACGTATTTATAGAGGTATAATGACTACAATTGGAATTATTAATTAAAAGAAATATTTTGAAAAGATAAAGTAAAAGAGAATGGGTGTAGGATGGTTGATGGTCCCAGAAATAGGATCAATAAGTAAATAGGAGTTCAGAAGGGGGGGGGGGTTGAATGAACTCCTTCGATTTTTGAAATCTTTTAAAATGTTTTGCAGCACGGTTTAACTTAAGTCCGAGTTACCAGACTTAAGGTATCTCAGTTTTATGCAAGTTTCTCGGTCAACTTGAAAAGTGCGGAATAAAACCGATTGACTTGTGAACAGTAGATAAACACAATATATATAAGTGCAGTATGTAAAAGATGAGGGTTCAGAATTTGTTTCTGGAAGTTCGGATATAAATATCCTACGTCTCCCCTTCTTCCTCCTCGGAAGGTATCACTAGAAGATTTGCTGATTACAGGCCTTCTGCAACCAACCGATCACACAAGCAGCACTTGTATGAACTCCTAGAAACTTCACAATCTAACAC
>KV016726.1:0-29124 GCA_001598015.1 Dorcoceras hygrometricum
CATCTACTCTAACAAGTAGAGCCTATGTAAAGACGACAGACCAGGCTCAGACAGACTCTACGATGATTACAGGTAAAATTATTGTAGCTTGTATGTCTATGCTAACTTTATTAGATTCTGGTACCACACATTCATTTATATCAATAGAATTTGCTAAGAATTATCAATGCAACCAGAAGTATTAGAAGTAAGTTATTATGTTAATATTCCATCAGGAGAAAACTTATTAACCAATCACATTTTAACAACATAGAGCTTAAGCTACAGGGGAATATTGTTTATGCAAATCTAATAATATTACCTATTCTTGAGTTTGATTTAATTGGGAATAGATTGGTTAACTAAGTACGGAACAACTATAGATTTTAAGCAAAGAACCGTTGAGGTTAAACCACCCAGCGGGAGACCATTTTTGTTCCAAGCTGGTAGACACAATAGAACTTCTAAGCTGATATCAGCTCTGAAGGCCTAGATCTATTTAAAAAAGGGATATTAGGGATTTCTATTTAGTGCAATATCAATAGCAGAAAATAATAAGATTAAACTGGAAAACGTGAAAGTGGTGAACGAATTTCCTGACGTATTTTCAGAAGAAATATCTGGTCTTCCACCAGATCGGGAGCTAGAATTTACAATTGATTTAGTACGTGAGGCTACTCCGGTATCTAAGGCGCCTTACAGACTTGCTCCTACAGATATGAAGGAGTTAAAAGATCAAATCCAAGACCTATTAGATAAAGGTTTCATTCGTCCCAGTACTTCCCCGTGGAGAGCCCTAGTTTTATTTGTCAAGAAGAAGGACGAGAGTATGCATTTGTGTATAGATTATAGGGAGTTGAATAAGTTAACTATTAAGAATAAGTATCCTCTCCCTAGGATTGATGATTTATTCGATCAACTTCAAGGAGCTGCTATATTTTCGAAGATTGATCTCCGATCTGGTTAACACCAGCTTAGGATAACAGACGCAGACATATACAAGACGACCTTTAGAACACGTTACGGCCATTACGAATTTTTAGTGATGCCTTTTGGATTGAAAATGCACCTTCAGATTTCATGGACTTAATGAATAGGGTGTTCCAACCTTTTCTAGATAAATTCGTAATCGTTTTTATAGAAGACATCCTCATTTACTCCAGGAGTAGAGAAGAACACGCAAGCCATCTTAGATGCGCATTGGAAATTGAGGATTAAGAAATTGTTTGCTAAATTTAGTAAGTGCAAATTTTGCTTAAAAAGGTGGCATTTCTAGGTCATATAATCTCTAAGAATGGTATAGAAGTAGATCCCTCCAAAGTAGAAGCAGTTCGGGAATGGCCTGTACCCAAAAGCATTACAGAAATTCGCAGTTTCTTAGGAATAGCAGGTTATTACCGACGCTTTATTAAGGGTTCTCAAAGATAGTTGTTCCCTTAACAACATTAACCAAGAAGAATGTTAGATATGATTGGAAACTTGAATTTCATTCTAGAGTTGAGAGGCTAAAGCAAACATTGATGGAAGCCCCTGTTTTAACTCTGTCATCTGGAGAAGGGAATTTCACGATTTTTACAGATGCATCAAAGATAGGATTGGGCGCTGTTTTAATGCAAAATAAGAAGGTGATTGTCTATGCTTCTAGGCAGCTGAAGATTCATGAAAATAATTATCCTACACATGACCTCGAACTAGCAGCAGTAGTTTTTGCAATGAAAATTTGGAGACACTATCTTTAACGGGAGAAATGTGAGATATTACAGATCACAAAAGCTTCAAGTATTTCTTTACCCAGAAGGAGCTCAATATGAGGCAAAGGAGATGGTTAGAACTGGTAAAGATTATGATTGTGTTATTAGCTATCACTCCGGTAAAGCTAACGTAGTAGCATATGCGTTAAGTAGAAAAGAAGTGGGGTTAGCTCAATTATCAGTTCAGATATTAGCCAAGGAAATTGAGAGATTTGAGCTACAAGTAGTTACGCCAAGGTGTGCTGCTAGACTAGGTGTGCTTAATATCCAATCTACGCTAAAAGATTAGATTAGAGATGGTCAAGCGAGGGATGATCAACTACTTAAATGGAAGAAGCAAGATGAAGAAAAAAGTGGAAATCGTAACTAGAGTTGAAGGAATCGTGAAGTACCAAAGAGGTTATGGGTACCACGAGTTGATAACTTACGTACTGAGATTATGAATGAGTCCCATAACACTCCTTATTCAATTCAATCAAGAGGTACAAACATGTATAAGGTTTTGCAACAATTGTTCTGGTGGCCGGGAATGAAACGAGATATCTCCAATTTCGTTTCTGAGTGTTTAACATGCCAACAAGTAAAAGCAGAGCATCAACGACCAGCTGGGATGTTAAAACCTCTTCCTATACCAGTATGGAAATGGGATAACATTGAGATGGATTTTGTAGTTGGTTTACCAAGAACACTCCATGGATTCAACTCTATTTGGGTCATAGTTGATAGATTAACAAAGTCAGCTCACTTCTTACCAGTGAAGACAACGTATGATCTAAATAAGTATGTTGAGCTGTACGTGAAAGAAATAGTGAGACTCCATGGAATTCCAAGTTCTACAGTATCATATCGAGATCCCAGATTTACTTCTATGTTCTGGAAGATATTGCACAGAGCCATGGGAACTAAGTTAACCTTCAGTATATCTTTCCATCCGCAAACTGATGGACAATCAGAAAGATTAATTCAAACACTGAAGGATTTACTTCGTGCATGTACTCTTGATTTTGTAGAGAGTTGGGATTTTAAATTTCCATTAGTTGAGTTCATGTGCAACAACAGTTTCCAGGCTTCAATAGAAATGGCTCCATACAAAGCATTGTATGGAAGGAAGAGTAGATCACCGATACATTGTGATGATGTAGGTGAGAGAACAGAGATAGGACATGATATTTTAAATCAAACTGCTGAAGCCATCAAAAGAATACGTGATCGAACTAAGACGGCACAGAGTAGACAAAAGAGCCATGCTGATAGCCATTGCCGCGAGCTGAATTTCAAAGTAGGAGATCATGTGTTTCTGAAAGTAGCACCCACATAGGGTGTAATGAGATTTGGGGAAAAGGTAAGCTGAGTCCCAGATATATTGGACCATTTGAGATTCTGGAAAGAATCGGGACAAGTAGCTTATCGTTTAGCATTTCCACCTTAGTTATCAACAGTCCACAATGTATTCCATGTATCAGCTCTCATGAAATACATTTTGAACCCATCACATGTATTAATGTATGAGCCTATCCAGCTTGCAACTGATCTGATCTATGAAGAAGCACCAGTGAAGATTCTACTAAGATAAAATAGTAGGTTAAGAAATAGAAGTATCCCTATGATCAACGTTCAGTGGGTAAACCACTCAGAATGGGAAATCAACCTGGGAAGCTGAAGCTGATATGCGTAACAACTATCCAGATCTTTTTGAGTAAGTAAATTTAAGAAATTTTATAAGGTGGGTAGGATTGTAACGCCCAGAAATTCATAAATCCACAAACAGAAAGTTTAAAGTATTAAGGGATCTATTTGAAATGATATTGTTAATCAGCTTTCGTCAGAGCTGTTTTTCCAGACTAGAGACACGGTTTAGAGAGCTGTCCAGTCGGTCCATACAAGCCCGATTTTTTTCATCGTTTAATTAAATAGGTTCGGTTTATATTTTAATTGTTTTAAAAACGGGGTAGCACTTTTTAGGAACCGTGTTTTTCATTCATGATTTACTCGGAAACCTTGCATATAAATACTTTCAAACATATCATGCATTTTCATTCTCAAAACATTTCATGAAAACCAAACTAGAGAAGCGGTGCTCTTTTAAAGAAACCGAACAAAGTTTTTAAAGCATTTCACAGGAATTGATCGGGTTTGTGTGCTGATTCAGGCCAGATAAACTCCCTATAATCGTTGTCGCAGATTAGGCAAGTAAAATCTGTTTCTTGCTGTTGGATCTGTTTCTACAGATCAGAATCTAAGTTTTGATTCATACAAAATCTATTATTATTCTACTAACATTTTGCGTGCGATGTGCAGTGTACTTGGTTAAGGAGACAGGGGGACATTCAGACTGGAATAGTGAGGGGACGCCCAAGCTGGAACAGTGAGGGGACGCCCAAGCTGGAACAGTTGAAGATGTCTACGCTGGAATAGTTAAGGGACGCCTGAGCTGGTACAACACTGATGGATAGGGTGCAAGAAACATCAAGCCGGTCTACCAGCTTGGTATAAGAGTAGTTCAAAGATCAAGCGTAGAGAGGTTCAGTGAAGAGCAAAACTGTTCAAGCGCAGATCAAGTGCAGCTTACAAGTTTAGTGTTCAAGTGCCGATGAATATACAAGCGCAGTGATCAAGTGCAGGTCAGATCACTAAGCGCAACTATGATCAGTTCATCATAGGGATCTCAGTCCTTGGGAAGACTGAATTAGAACTTATCATTATATCCCAAAAAAGTTGGTATATAATCGCTGGTGCTGGATTGCAGTCCTACGAGGATAAGGTTTAAAGTATCCTCGGATAACTGGCACAATCAACCAGCGAAAGAAAGGGGTGCTTACCGATGATCTGGATGAGGTGTCTGAATGGACCAAGAGAACAAGCAAGCACACAGTGGCTCTTGACGAGAAGAAAAGAGCCGAGCTGGTAAACCAGATTAGGGAATAGAAAACCTGATCAAGGATCCCAGCAGCTGGATGCTTACGTTGGGGAAGCAGAAAGCTTCTGTAGTGTAAGAAGAAACCAACTGGGAAGGAAGCCAGCTGAGAAACCAGCTCAGAGAAGCGACCTGCTGAGTATGATGAACAAGCTGGCTCGAAGAAGCTCAAGAGAAGGAAAGAACAGACAAGAGCAGCTCAAGAGCAGAAAAGAAGAGAAGAAGAGAGCTTTGAACAGCTCGAAGAAAAGACCATCTCAGCGTAAACCAGAACGGAGATAAGTTGGTAAACTGGTCGAAGAAAAACCAGTTCGGATAGCATGACAGATGCTATCAAATCTACGAGAAAAACGATTTGAATACTATACTATACGAAGATTGCTTTTCAGTATTCAAATCAATTTTCTTGTATTGTCTTCTCAAATATAGTGCTCACGTGCTTAAAGTGAAGAAAATCATGCAACGCATTAAAAGACAAAGGACGCAAAGTACAACAGTGTCATAAGACATTCAACGGCTACAACTTTGTGTCCAACGGATTAATATCCGCATCAGGATATAAATAACAAGAGCATAGCACAAGCAAAAAAAACGAGAGGCACACACAACAGAAGAATAGCGCAGAAAGAAGAGCGAAGTATTGTGCTAATCCAAAATGTAAAAAATAGAAGAACGCACAACACAAGCTCTGGGAAGACATTGGTGAAACCAGCTCGGACAGGAGCACTTCCCAGTTCTTGAGAGATTGAGCATACACTGTAAATCTCAAAAATGATTCACTCACATATATTTGAGAGAGCTGATTAAGATTAGCTGAGTGAATCAAAAACAAAAAACGACTTCCATGTATTCTTTGGACAGAGACGTTAAACAAGTCTATGTTATCTTTCGCACTAAGACGTTAAAGAAGTGTATGTAGCCTTTCTCACTGAGCCGTGAAAGAAGTGAAGTTAGCACACGCAGCTTGCGGGCTGGTGTGCAGTGGTGGCTAGGAGTTCTTGTGGCTGCTGGTCGTAGGATCGGGCTGCAGCGGGGGCCACTGTAATCAAAGTCTTCTAGTGGATCCTTCCTGATTGTGGAAGAAGGTGAGACGTAGGAGATTCAGCTTCGAACTTTCATAAACAAATTGCAGCGTATCGTTTTGCAGCTTTCTGCATTTACATTCATACGCATTGCATATTTAACAACTGCGTTAAACAAAACCACAAAACCGTTGATAAGCTTTCTATTATAAGAGTTCAGTTTGAGTTATTTCCACATGATTGTATCTCATTATTCTATCTGTATCTCGGTGCACTTAACATTCAAGAACAATTAGCTATTGCAGCTCAAGTTTTACATAAACCAGATCGCATAAGTTGAACCAGCTCGCAGAGCAGCTGGTATGTTACATGCGTGATCCGGTTAAGTGTTGCGTGCTGCTTGTCTCTTTAAAATAATTTAAATTGCACATAACTTAAGGGGTCAGTGTCTTAGGTTGTGAGAGAGCCTCCGTGAGTTGTGTGAGAACTCATGGACATCCCCTGTTTCGATCCCAATATTTGGAATCAGAGCGCTTTTGCGATCTGGTACCTCGTATAATGGGACCAACAAGTGGTATCAGAGCAGGTTGTTCTTGAATAGTGCATTTCTCTTCAAAATTTTCAAACGGTTTTAAAACTTTTTCTGCTCTGATAGTTTCTCCTCGAAAGCTTGCCTGTGCTACAAAAGGTTTTTAAAACTCACTCTATACAGATAGGGGGAGTAATGATTTCTGGATAGCAGAGCAATTTCTCGAAAGAAAAGAGCGGCAACATCTCTTCTATCGAGCTGACAGATTACGCGAGATCTGTGGACGCCAAGACCTCTTACGCTGGTTGCGCTGAAAGAATAGCGCCTATAACAGTGTTCGGGAGAAGCGGAAGAGATTTTGTGAATTCAATCATCATTTATCCTTTAATCTGGATAGATGAGATTTTTCTGTGGCACAGACTCTGTTTCTTTTCAAAATATCATCTCATGCACTTGTTTTCACAAAATGTCGCCCTCGTAAAATGCCTTATTTTCAAAATAAAAATAACCTCGTGCTCTGTGTGGGGGGATTTTTGTTTTAAATATTTAGGAGGAGACAAGATTTCAAGCCATTTTTTATTCCCACAAAAAGGGGGAGAAATACTTTCAAGCATAAACATACGTGCATATCTTAATTCAGATTTTGTGTAAATCAAAAAGGGGGAGATTGTTGGATCTGTTTCGACAGATCAAAATCTAAGTTTTGATTCACAAAAAATCTGTTATTATTCTACTAACGTTTTTCTTGCGATGCGCAGTGCACTTGGTTAAGGAGACAGGGGGACATTCAGACTATAACTGTAACTCACCAAAATCCATAGGACCACAATTTTAACCCTTTTTATTTTAAGGGTCATGTTGATATTTCCATGTTTATATTTCAGCTTAAGTTCATGTTATTTATTTTAAAACAAGCTGATTTCTTCATTTCAGATTTGAGATACGGCGCAGAAGATTTCCAGACAGATTTCACCCCAAGCATAAGACACGAGCAGATTTGAAATTTCGTTCGAAATCAATTTTAATGAGCAAATTGTCTCTTTCCAAAATCATTTGGCAAATTTGCAAAATTTAAACAATGAGAGGGAGTTTTTATCAAATTTTAAAAGTAAAGGCAAGGTAAGCCATGCTTAATCATGGTACTTTACCTACTACAACTGCACTGCCGTATATTACTGATTTTGTGGAAATGAATCTTATTTTACTTCTCAAAGAATTCTCTCTCTCGTTCTCTCAAACATTTCTAAGGAGCTCGTCGTTGATTGCTTGAGGAGGATTTCTGCAGGAACCAACTGTCTTCGTGTTTCCAGTGTTAAGGCAAGTAAAAGCTGATTCTTTGCTACACCATTAAAGAATATATTGTTTTTCCTCAGTTCTGTGTTTTCTTGCCTGTTTAAGTTCAAGATATAGCTATGATTATGTTCATGCTTGGTTACGAAAATGAAAGTTCGGGTTCACAGAAATGTTTTCTGTTTTAAAACTCTCTAGCATGTTTCAATGAAGATATTGTTGATTTCAAAACCACTGAGCTTAAAGATTCTAGTTTATGGTACGAGTATAAAGTTCTTCCTTCTGGTGAATGGCAGCGTCTGGACTTGACTCCCAGAAATCGGCGATGCTGGTTGAATCGGGATTTTGTTCTGGTTTGATAGGCTGAATTGGTACCTTTGGATGTCGTTCGTGATGCTGCATCACTAGTTCCATTGCTAAATCTGTTTTCTACAATGGCGACAGGTTTCTATGGTCACATCTGATTTCACAGGTCAAATCTGTTTTCCCGTGTCAAGTCTGTTTCCCTCATAAATATTGTTTCTACAGTCGTATCTATTTTCTTGCTAGCATTATCGATGCCTGAGGTCAATCTGTTTCACGCTAGCGCCAATATTCAATATCCAAATCTGTTTTGACGTTAGCAATACCACTTCTATAGCCAAATCTGTTTCACGACTAAGATCTGTTTTGTACCCGAGTATTATTTTGATAGTTCACTCCAGCGATAAGCCCCCAGTAGTCAAATTTGATGCTCAGTGAGATTTTATAGAGAAACGAGTTTTAAAAGAAGTGAACCCTGATGATTTTCAGATCTGATTTCAATCAGATATGAGTTTAAAGGAAGAAACGTTTAGTTTTAAAGGGTTTATGGCGTAGATAACAGACGGTCATAAAGGAAGGGTGAGAAGATGTTGAGAGTGTCAGTTGCCCCTTAATAAAGGAAGGGTGAGCATTCATCGAGAGTGTCAGTTTCCCCTTCATATAGGGCTTCATGCCATAAAGACTGAATTCAGAAGTAACTTGATCAAGTGCCAAAGGACCTAAGGAGAGCTTCTAAGCCATAAATCACAAGAAAATTATGATGAGATCTGGGTTATTTCCCAAATCTGATTTTATGAAAGATGTTTATGTTTAAATGCCTTCCTTTAAACTAAGTTATATTCAGATAATGAATGCATCTGCCTGCATTAAGTGATCTTGTTATTCTCAGATTTTACTTGGTGAGCCCCTAGGATCATTAGCTTTTAATGGTGCAGGTGAGACAGATCTAGGGTAGACGGGCGTCGGGAGCTGAACCAACTGTGGTGCATGTGTTTATCAAAGGCCGATGTTTCCATGCAACTGTTGTTGGTTTTGATCTTTTGTCAAATCTGTATTAGATCTATTACAACAATAGTGAATTCATATAGAGTTCCAGTAGTTGTAATATCGCAACTTTGCAATTTTATCAGATTTGTTATTCAAATCTGTTGGTCAGATCTGTTTTTGTTATTTCATTTTGGCGCCATTAATTCAACTGTTCGTATATCTAATTTGTAAGGAAATTCAACTTACGAAAATACTTATTCAGCCCTTCTTTTTCCTTTTACTATTTCATTCAACCCAAATCCGTTGACATCCATGGGCGTGGGTGTCAACTTGGTATCATAGCATGGTCCTGAGATAAACACGCACACTTCCGGTTGGGACAGATTTCGTCGACCGTTTCTCCAGAGCTGTGAGTTTTACTTATGTTTCAAAGCATTTGTCCTTTAAATTTAGCATGTTCTGATGTTCATTCGTGGTGGATTACGGGCTATAGATTAAGATTTCTGGCCGAGGAAGAGGTAGAAGAAATATTCCCTTAGAAGAAACCAGCCCCGACAGTAACGGTAGTATTGACCAACTCCTAAGGCTGTTGGTAGAACAAATCGGCAGAGGCAATGGCCAATCTTCTAGTAGTAGAGGACCAAGCCACGATGATCATCAAGAGAGGTTTCGAAGACAGAAAACGAAGGAGTTTAGTGGTACAACAGATCCACTGATTGCTGAGAGCTTGATCAGGTCGATGGAGGTTATATTTGAGTATCTCCAAATGCCATAGACTTGGATAGGCCTCGGTGCGCTATCTACATGTTGAGATATGACGCTATGATTTGGTGGGAAGGAGCTAAGCTATCTGTGAATTTGGCAAATCTGACTTTGGGAGATTTCAAGCGAGTATTCTTTGAGCAATACTTCACAGCAGACAAGAGGTCTGAGTTGAAGAGAGAGTTTCAACTTTGAAACAAGGAAGTATGACCGTACCGGAGTATCTGCGGATGTTTGAAAGAGGATGTTATTTTGTGCCTCTTATTGGTAATGATCCAGAAGAGAAGCTGAGCCACTTTGTAGAAGGGTTAAAGCCTATGTTCAAGATGAATGTTAGGCTATCTGTGCCTAAGACTTACAGAGAAGCAGTGGATAGAGCCCTGCGTATTGAGAGGGATTGGAAAGATGTGGAAGAAGAGAGGCACCAGAAGAGGCAGACCTTCCAGCAGAAAGATCAGAGGCCATTCAAGAAACAGAATAAGAATCAGCAGAGACCCCAAGAGCAGAAACCTCTACCTAAAACCCATTAGTGCAGTTCCTACTAGCAACAACAGAACTGTGTGTCACAAGTGCCAGAAGAATCACTCTGGTCTATGCAGACTTGGTCAGAACGTCGGCTTCAGATGTGGGTTGCCAAGCCATGTTATTAAGAATTGCCCAAAGACAAAGCAGCTGGTGACTAGTAGAGCTTTTGTTATGACAGCTGAGCAAGCCAACCCAGATTTGACTGTGGTTACCGTAAGATCTTGATTGCTGGTATGCCCTCGATAGCTTTGATAGATTCAGGTGCTACCCATTCTTTTATAGCAACCAATTTTTCCAAGGAGTTACCTATCAACCCGACCAAGTAACTATAGGCTTTTGCGTAACGGTACCCTCAGGAGAAGAGTGAAGTGTCCTATGATCTGTTTCGAGGTTTAGAACTTAGGCTCCAAGGGCGTTTGATTACCGCAGATTTGATTGTACTACCAATGCCTGAGTTCGATATGATTTTGGGAATTGATTGGTTAACTAAGTATGGGTAATTGACTTTAAGATCAGAACTGTAGTGACCCGTTCACGTTCGAAGCCAATCAGACTTGGAACATCCCGCACATTATATCAGCTCTTAAGGCTCGCAGCTGTTTGAGGAAAGGTGGAGTAGGATTTCTGGCGAGTCTATCATCCCTAGCTACGATTAGTAAGCCCCAATTTTTAGATGTGGAGGTGGTTAATGAGTTTCCCGAGGTTTTCCCAGAGGATATGTGAGACCCAAAAGCTGATGAGATTAATTGAGTTAATTAATCGGGTTTTATTGAGATCAGCTTTTACTCGATGTGCTTGAAGAAGCTATCGGGTTTTGTTTTAGTCCTTGGATCAAGTCTGGAGAGTTAGAGTTTGTCTTGAGATCTGTTCAGAAGTTAGCGTGGGTCATCGCTGAATGCTAGCGTTCAGCAGTGGTGACGTAAGCAGTTGTCGCTGGATTGTTGGTTTTCAGTTTTGAGGATAAGTCTGTTATCGTGGGCAAGCAGATGTCTCCTAGCGTGTTTTCAGTAGTGGGTGTTGGTACGTCGTCGTTTGGATTAGTTGGAGCGATAGCGTTTTGGATTAGCGAAGAAGACTCAGCTGTGAGTTGCGTTAGCTTCAGCTGTGCGAGAGATCTGATGTTGCGTTGCTATCAGATGTTGGTTAGTTGTTCAGCATGAGTAGCGGGTGACGTGTCCAGTTGCGACAGTAACTCTCTGCGACGTCGTTTGGTTTAAGTGATCGATGTTTTAGCGTAGAGTGAGATCTGTTGTAAGATCTATATCCAGCGGGAATACCAGTTGTGTTAGCTTAAGTTGTCGGTGGATCTGTTCCCAGTTTCTGTCAGCAGTGAGATTTATATAGGGAGCTTGACTTTGTTCTCTATTATTGTTCCCGACACTTAGAATATGTCCTGATTGTAGAACTCTGTCGTGATACCCTAGTTACTGTCCATCGAACCTTATCTTCTCCGATTGCCGACGGTAAACAGCTCCGATTGAAGTAAGAGTTGTAGCGTTGGACTCCTCTTGCTGAGACGCTTCGTTTGGATTTTGCTTTCGGACGTTGCTTGAAGCTGGTGAGGTGCGCTAAGACATCTCCCTTCTGTAGTCTGTTAGCATAAGCATCGGTTACCGTCCTAGCTTGTTGGGGTAAGTGTTCAGATTCTGCCTTGTGTTTGTTTAGAGATCTCTGTTGAGTTAGATGGTGTAGAATAGCGTTGGTCGAGTTCGTAGCTCCCAGATGTTGCTTTTCTGTGCTTTGGTCCTTGAGTAGTTGTTTGTGTTTGGCTTAGCAGGTGGTGGATCTGTGTTGCTCGGACCCTGATTGTAGTAATTGTTGCACAAATACTTGAGGTACGGATGTGAGCTTGTTTACAGTGTTGAATTAGGCATGGATATTATGTGCTGTTGTGTATGCTTCTGTGCTGTTATCTGCTTGCTTGTATTGTGTTGATAATCGCAAGCTGTTCATTGCATACGCATTGTTCATGTGCATTCAGATCCTGTTGAGCTTGCCTTGTTGTTGTTGTTCTCTGTGCGTACCAGGATGCTGTTGAGGCGAGCGGGTAACTCTTGTACCTCATCTCCCTGCTGGGATCTGTTAGCCACTATGAGCGGAGTGAGTAGCTCCCACATCTCATGAGTTGGGCAACAGCGGGTTGAGTCATGTTGTGCATCTGGTACCGTGTGTTGAGACGAGTGGGTAGCTCCCATATACTCACACACCCCGTGGCCACTGACGTACTGTTGTTCCGTTGATCCTTTGTTGCTGTTGAGCAGTTCCTTGAGATCCTTTGGCTCCCTGTGTTCGGTTGTAGCCTTGTTCTCATGCATAGCACTTGCATTTTATCTGTTGCCATTTAACTGCTGTTTTCAGTTGCTCTCGGTACTGGGGTTTGACCCCATGTCCCTCTGGGGCTTGGTATTTGTTTGCCTGTATGTGTTTTCAGGTTATCATGGTTTCTCAGCACTTGCATTTTATCTGTTGCCATTTAACTGCTGTTTTCAGTTGCTCTCGGTACTGGGGTTTGACCCCATGTCCCTCTGGGGCTTGGTATTTGTTTGCCTGTATGTGTTTTCAGGTTATCATGGTTTCTCTGCTGGTCGTGGAGTAGACCCAGCTTGAGGTGCCCCAGGAGGTGGTTAGAGTGTCCCAGTTAGCGGATAGCATATTATGTATCAGTACTGTTAGCCGAGGGTTGTCCTGTGCCTTGTAGTAGTGGTTGTATGGTACTTGATATATTTTTTAATGCTGTACTGTTGTACTGAATTGTGTTGTTAAACTGGGATATTTTTAGTATTGTTGTATTTTAAATTATATGTTTTAATCGTCAGGCCAAAGAAAAAAATTTTAAGTCACTTTTGTATGCTTCCGCTATTGTTTTGCGTGGTTTAACTCTGTGTTGTGCACGAGGCCTGACAGGATATACACGGACTACCACCAGATAGAGAGCTGGAATTCGCAATCGATCTAGTACCAGGAGCCGCACCTGTATCCAGACCACCCTAACGCCTATCTCCATCAGAGATGAGGGAATTGAAGGAACAGATCCAAGATTTGTTAGATAGGGGTTTCATTAGACCGAGCACGTCACCGTGGGGAGCCTCTGTTTTGTTAGATAAGGGTTTCATTAGACCGAGCACGTCACCGTGGGGAGCCTCTGTTTTGTTTGTTAAGAAGAAGGATGGGAGTTTGAGGTTATGTATAGATTATCGAGAGCTGAATAAGTTGGCCATTAAGAATAAATATCCCCTTCCTAGGATTGAGGATCTTTTTGACCAGCTGAAGGGATCAATAGTCTTTTCTGAGATCGACTTGATATCTGGTTACCATCAATTGAAGATTAAACCACCTGACATCTATAAGACAGCCTTTAGAACCCGCTATGGCCATTATGAGTTTTTAGTAATTCTATTTGGACTTACTAATGCACCCTCAGTTTTTATGAACCTGATGAATAGAGTTTTTCAACCATTTTTGGATCAGTTCGTAGTTGTGTTCATAGACGATATCCTTGTGTACTCTAAGACCAGATCTGAGCACGCAGACCATCTGAGGACAGTGCTTCAAGTTTTGAAGAGTAAGCAGTAGTTCGCCAATTTTAGTAAGTGTGATTTTTGGTTGGAGAAAGTTGCGTTCTTAGGTCATATTATATCCAAGGATGGACTAGAAGTGGACTGGGCCAAGGTAGAAGTTGTACGTGAGTGGCCAGTTCCCAAATCTGTTTCAGAAGTAAGGAGTGTCTTGGGTTTAGCTAGATACTATAGGCGATTCATTCAAGGGTTTTCGAAGATAGCAGTTCCTTTAACCTCGCTAACAAGAAAGCAGGTTAAATATGATTGGACACCAGATTGCCAACTCAGTTTTGATAGTTAAAGCAAGCGCTGATAGAAGCCCCTATGCTAACCATGCCATCTGATCAAGGAAAGTTTGTTATTTATACGGATGCGTCCAAGTTGGGTTTAGGTGTTGTGCTGATGCAGGACCGTAGAGTAATCTCCTACGCATCCAGACAATTGAAGGATCATGAGAAGAACTATCCCACGCATGAATTAGAGCTGGCAGCTGTGGTCTTTGCCTTGAAGATCTGCAGACACTACCTCTATGGGGAGAAGTGTGAGATATTTACAGATCATAAGAGCCTCAGGTACTTTTTCACCCAAAAGGAACTAAATATGAGGCAGAGGAGATGGCTAGAGCTAGTGAAGGATTATGATTGTACAATCAGCTATCATCCAGGAAAGTTCAATGTTGTGGCTTATGCCCTAAGTAGGAAATCAATTGGATTAGCCGAGCTCATTGTCCAGAGGCCATTGGCTTATGATATTGAGAAGTTCGGATTAGAGTTGGTGCCCAGCACTGGTACTGTAATTTTGGCAGATCTCACCATTCGATCAAATCGGAGAAGTGTGAGATATTTACAGATCATAGAGCCTCAAGTACTTTTTCAACCCAAAAGGAACTAAATATGAGGCAGAGGAGATGGCTAGAGCTAGTGAAGGATTATGATTGTACAATCAGCTATCATCCAGGAAAGTTCAATGTGTGGCTGATGCCCTAAGTAGGAAATCAATTGGATTAGCCGAGCTCATTGTCCAGAGGCCATTGGCTTATGATATTGAGAAGTTCGGATTAGAGTTGGTGCCCAGCACTGGTACTGTAATTTTGGCAGATCTCACCATTCGATCAAATCGGATAGACCAGATTTGAGAGGGACAGATGAAATATGAGCAGCTTCAGAAGTGGGTTAAGCAAGATAAAGAGAGAGGTAGTAATATCTACTTTTCAGAATAAGGAATAGTGAGATTTCATTGCCGGATGTGGGTGCCCCAAGTAGACACCCTGAGATCAGATCTGATGGCAGAAGCCCATACGTCCCCATACTCTGTGCATCCGGGGACTACTAAGATGTATAAAGACCTTCAGAAGTTGTATTGGTGGCCAGGAATGAAACGAGATATTTCAAGGTTTGTCTCTGAATGTTTGACGTGCCAATTGGTGAAAGCTGAACACCAAAGACCCGCGGGAATGTTGAAGCCCCTGCCTATTCCAGAATGGAAATGGGAGTGTATAGCTATGGATTTTGTAGTTGGTTTACCTAGGACTGTTCAAGGATATAATTCCATTTGGGTTATAGTAGACAGAATCACTAAGTCAGCTCACTTATTACCAGTTATGACAACATATGATGTAAGCAGATACGCAGATCTGTATGTGAAGGAAATAGTAAGGCTGCATGGTGTTCCAGTTTTGATTGTATCTGATAGAGATCCGAAGTTTACATCAGCTTTCTGAAAGATTTTACATAGATCTTTGGGTACTAAGCTGACATTTAGCACAGCCTTTCACCCCCAGACAGATGGACAATCTGAAAGAGTGATTCAGATTTTAGAGGATCTACTCAGGGCTTGTATTGTGGATTTTTCAGAGAGCTGGGATTAAAGTTACCATTGGTAGAATTCGCGTATAACAATAGTTTCCAGGCTTCTATCCAGATGGCCCCATACGAAGCTCTCTATGGTCGCAAATGTAGAACACCTCTTCACTGGGATGAGGTAGGAGAACGAGCTGGTCTGGGACCAGATGTGGTAGAGAAAACAACCAAACCTGTTAGAAAGATTAGAGAATGGATGAGAGCATCTCAGAGTAGACAGAAGAGTTATGCGGACTATAGACGTCTAGAGCTGAGCTTCGAAGTTGGTGATCATGTGTTTTTTAGAAAATCTCCTATGAAGGAATGATGCGTTTTGGGAAGTAAGGAAAGCTGAGTCGCAGAATGCGGACTATAGACGTCTAGAGCTGAGCTTCGAAGTTGGTGATCATGTGTTTTTTAGAAAATCTCCTATGAAAGGAATGATGCGTTTTGGGAAGAAAGGAAAGCTGAGTCGCAGATATATTGGGCCTTATGAGATTCTGGAACGAGTAGGAACGTTGGTTTATCGTTTAGCATTGCCCCCGCATCTGTCTTCAGTGCATAGTGTTTTCCATGTGTCAGCTTTAAGGAAGTATATTCCCAACCCGTCGCACGTACTGAGCCATGAGCCAATTCAGTTAGCATCAGATCTGAGTTACGAAGAGAGACCCGAGAGGATTCTTCTTCGAGAGATTAGGAAGTTGAGAAACCGTAGTATTCCTATGATTAAGGTGCAATGGTCTAACCAAACAGAAAGAGAATCTACGTGGGAGACCAAAGTTGATATGTATAACCTTTACCCAGATTTGTTTGGTAAGTAAATTTTGAGGACGAAATTCCCATAAGGATGGTAGAGTTGTAACGCCCCAAAATCCATAGGACCACAATTGTAACCCTTTTTATTTTAAGGGCCATGTTGATATTTCCATGTTCAGATTTCAGCTTAAGTTCATGTTATTTATATTAAAAAAAAGCTGATTTCTTCATTTCAGATTTGAGATACGGCGCAGAAGGTTTCCAGGCAGATTTCACCTCAAGCATAAGACATGAGCAGTTTTCAAATTTCGTTCGAAATCAATTTTAATGAGCAAATTGTCTCTTTCCAAAATCATTTGGCAAATTTGCAAAATTAAACAATGAGAGGGAATTTTTATCAAATTTTAAAAGTAAAGGCACGGTAAGCCATGCTTAATCATGGTACTTTACCTACTACAACTGCACTGCCGTATATTACTGATTTTGTGGAAATTAATCTTATTTTACTTCTCAAAGAATTCTCTCTCTCGTTCTCTCAAACATTTCTAAGGAGCTCGTCGTTGATTGCTTGAGGAGGATTTCTGCAGGAACCGGCTGTCTTCGTGTTTTCAGTGTTAAGTCAAGTAAAAGCTGATTCTTTGCTACACCATTAAAACATATATTATTTTTCCTCAGTTCTGTGTTTGCTTGCCTATTTAAGTTCAAGATATAGCTATGATTATGTTCATGCTTGGTTACGAAAATGAATGTTTGGATTCACAGAAATGTTTTCTGTTTAAAACTCTCTAGCATGTTTCAATGAAGATATTGTTGATTTCAAAACCACCGAGATTACAGATTCTAGTTTACGGTACGAGTATGAAGTTCTTCCTTCTGGTGAATGGCGGTGTCTGGACTTGACTCCAAGAAATCGGTGATGCTGGTCGAATCGGGATTTTGTTTTGGTTTGATAGGCGGAACTGATACCTTTGGATGTCGTTCGTGATGCTGCAGCACTAGTTTCACTGCCAAATCTGTTTTCTACGATGGCGACATGTTTTTATGGTCACATCTGATTTCACAGGTCAAATCTGTTTTCCCGTGTCAATTCTGTTTCCCTCATAAATATTGTTTCTACAGTTGTATCTGTTTTTTTGCTAGCATTATCGATGCCTGAGGTCAATCTATTTCACGTTAGCGCCAATATTCAACATCCAAATCTGCTTCGACGTTAGCAATACCACTTCTATAGCCAAATCTGCTTTCACGACTAAGATGTTTTGTACCCAAGTATTATTTTGATAGTCACTCCAGCGATAAGCCCCCAGTAGTCAAATCTGATGCTCAGTGAAATTTTAAAGAGAAACGATTTTTAAAAGAAGTGAACCCTGATGATTTTTAGATCTGATTCAACCGGATATGAGTTTAAAGGAATAAATTTTTAGTTTTAAAGGTTTTATGGCGTAGATAACAGAAGATAGGGTGAGCAGATGTCGAGAGTTTCAGTTGCCCCTTCATAAAGGAAGGGTGAGAATTCGTCGATAGTGTCAGTTGCCCCTTCATATAGGGCTTCATGCCATAAAGACTGAATTCAGAAGTAACTTGATCAAGTGCCAAAGGACCTAAGGAGAGCTTCTAAGCCATAAATCACAAGAAAATTATGATGAGATCTGGGCTATTTCCCAAATCTGATTTTACGAAAGATGTTTATGTTTAAATGCCTTCCTTTAAACTAAATTATATTCAGATAATGAATGCGTCTGCCTGCATTAAGTGATCTTGTTATTCTCAGATTTTACTTGCTGAGCCCCTAGACTCATTAGCTTTTAATGGTGCAGGTGAGACAGATCTGGGGCAGATGGGCGGCGGGAGCTGAACCAACTGTGGTGCATGTGTTTATCAAAGGCTGATGTTTCTGTGCAGTTGTTGTTGTTTTTGATCTTTTTTCAAATCTTTATTAGATCTATTACACCAATAGTTAATTCATATATAGTTCCAGTAGTTGTAATATCGCAACTTTGTAATTTTATCAGATCTGTTATTCAAATCTGTTGGTCAGGTCTGTTTTTGCTATTTCATTTTGGTGCCATTAATTCAATTGTTCGTATATCGAATTTGTAAGGCAATTCAGCTTACGAAAATACTTATTCAGCCCTTATTTTTCCTTTTACTATTTCATTCAACCCAAATCCGTTGACATCCATGGGCGTGGGTGTCACAAGAATAGTGAGGGGACGCCCAAGCTGGAACAATTGAAGATGTCTATGCTGTAACAGTGAGGGGACGCCCGAGCTGGTACAGGACTGATGGCAGGGTGCAAGGAACATCAAGCTGGCCTATCAGCTTGGTATAAGAGCAGTTCAGATATCAAGCGTAGAGAGGTTCAGTGAAGAGCAGAACTATTCAAGTGCAGATCAAGTGCAGCTTACAAGTGCATTGTTCAAGTGCCGATGAATATACAAGCGCAGTGATCAAGTGCAGGTCAGATCAATAAGAGCAACTATGATCAGTTCATCATAGGGATCTCAGTTTTAGGGAAGACTGAATTAGAACTGATCATTATATCACAAATAAGTTGGGATATAATCACTGGTGCTGGATTGCAGTCCTACGAGGATAAGGTTTAAAGTATCCTCGGAGAACTGGCTCAATCAAACAATGAAAAAAAGGTGTGCTTGCCGATGATCTGGATGAGGTGTCTGAATGGACCAATAGAACAAGCAAGCACACAGTGGATCCTGACGAGAAGAAAAGAGCCGAGCTGGTAAACCAGATCAGGGAAGAGAAAACCTGATCAAGGATCCCAGTTGCTGGATGCTTACGTTGGGGAAGCAGAAGGCTACTGTAGTGAAAGAATCAACCATTTGGGAAGGAAACCAGCTGAGAAACCAGCTCAGAGAAGCGACCTGCTGAGTATGATGAACAAGCTGGATCAAAGCAGCTCAAGAGCAGGAAAGAACAGAACAAGAGCAGCTCAAGAGCAGAAAAGAAGAGAAGAAGAGAGCTTTGAACAGCTCGAAGAAAAGACCAGCTCAGCCAAACCAGAACGGAGATAAGCTGGTAAACTGGTTAAAGGCAAACCTATGAGGGCTATGATTAACCAAGATAATTAGTAGCTTGATCTAGTTTAGATTAGTGGTTAATAAGCCAAGGTTATTCAGCTTAGAGAGCCATCGCGTTTTGCTCTAAGCTGTTGGTGGAAGCTATTTCGGGTCTCAGCTTGGGTGAGCACTGGCGTGAGCTGTTGAGTAGCCGTGCTGCTCTTGGGTGTGGAACATATTATAGGTAAGCTGGTAGATTACGCGAGCTGGTGTGATGTGTGGAGGTGTAATCAGTTATGGGATCGCAAGATGTTCTTGGATTATGCGTTGTGATCCGAGAGCTTATCGAACAGCTTTGGGGTAGTGTAAGCTGTTCGAGCATCCTAAGCTGGTAAGTAGGATGCGATCTAATCTGCCTTGGTGCAAGCTGATGACGTAGAACAGGTTCGATGTAAGCTGCTGGTCTCGCGTGAGCTGACCAGGTGCATAATCTGGTCTGTGATGTGATCTGTTACTACTGTAGTAGTTTCGAGTTGTGTTCATTGGTCAGATCAAGGAAAAGTTGTCCTAGCTCTCCTGAGCTATTGGGGCTAAACCTGCACACACGAGAACTGCTGGCGAGATACCGCAGGCGTGATCTGTTGGTACGCAAGCTGTTAGTGGGAGCGTCTCCTGCTGCCCAAGCTGGTATCAGCTTTGAGGTGTGAGCTGATCTGAAGTCACTATAGACGTAATCTGCTGGAAGCGTAATCTGATCGGAGTTGTGAGGGTGTAAGCTGTTGAGAGCGTGAGCTGATCAATATATATATTGATTGATTGAGATTTTATGCAGTCAGCTTTTGATGCAAAGCTTGTATTTTGAGTACGCGTGTACTTTAAATGATAGAATTTCAGTAAGGCCAAAAAGAAAAATTGTACCCGCTTTTAAGCTTCCGTGTTTTGCGTGTCTTAGCTGTGTTTAGAACACCGGGCCTGAAATTTTGGTATCAGAGCTTAAACTGGGATAAGCTCGTTTCTTTCTATCACACTCGAGTCTAGGCATAGTGTTTATCCTCCTGCGTGTGCTTGACTATTTTCTTTCCTGCTTTGTGTGTGCTTACCTTCGTGTGCCTCCTAGTTGCCGCCTAGTTGAGGTAGAGGTAGTGTCAGGCCCGGTGCACAACACAGATTTAACACGCAATAAACAATAGCGAAAGCATTAAAAATAGTGGCTAAAATTTTTCGCTTTAGCCTGACTTAGAAAACATAAGTTAAAATACATTGATATCCAAAATACAGGTTTTACAACATTGAAACCCCAAAGCAACAACTATACGACATAGAGTGACTCCCAATCACCAAACAGATGAGTCTCTCGCTCAACATAGATAAAAAACAATATAACAAAAATATAACATGTATCTACTACATATAACTGGGACACTCTATCCACCTCCTGGGGCATTACCAGCTGGATCCACTCCACGACCAGCGGATAAACCATGGTAACCTGAAACACACACAGGAAAACAAGACAACCAGCCCCAGAGGGACCTTGGGGTCAAACCCCAGTACGGAGAGCAACTGAAAAATAGCATTTAAATAACAATAGATAAAATGCAAACGCTATGCATGAGAACGGGCTACAACCGAAAGCAGGGAGCCAAAGGATCTCAAGGAACTGCTCAAAAACTGATATCCAATCAATTGAAGGATAGTGGCCACGGGGTGTGTGAGTATATGGGAGCTACCCACTCGTCTCAACACACGGTACCAGATGCAGATACAACACTCAACCTGCTGTTGGCCAACTCATGAGATGTGGGAGCTACCCAGTCGCCTCATAGTGGCTAAAAGATCCCAACAGGGAGATGAGGGTGACGGGAGTTATCCGCTCGGCCTCCAAAACAAGCATCCTGGTACGCACAGATCAATAGAACAAAGGCACGGCTAAACAAGATCTGAGATCAACATGAATAATGCGTGTATGCAATGTAACAACTTGAAATAAACAACACAACAGAAGCAAGCAACAACAACACATAAGCATACACAGCAGCGCACATAATATCCATGCCAAATCCAACGCTGTAAAACCAAGCTCACATCCGTACCTTAATTCTGAGCTACAATTACCACAAAACGCGGTCCCGAGCAACCAGATCTGACCTGCTAAGTCAAATACAATGATAACCTACTTACGCATTTATTTTGTGTTTGCGCATTGTTCATTGTTCACAAACCAATCGCCCTATTTCCGCACATATTTTGTTGGCTGAGAAGTTTGCATAAAACTGAGATCAAAACATTTTAAAAGAACTTTGAAATAGAAAAATCGAAGGAGTTCATTCAACCCCCCCCCCCCCGTTCTGAACTCCTATTTGCTTAGTGATCCTATTTCCGGGACCATCAAGAACGAATCGCCCTAGCAAGAGGAGTCCAGCGCTACCACTCTTGCTCAAATCTGAGTCTTCTATCGCCGACAATCGGAGAAGATAAGCTTCGGTGAACAGTAGCTAGGGTATCGCGACATGATAAGGTTACGAGAAATATTCTAAGTGTCGGGAAAAAAATAGCAAGACTACGGTCAAGTCTTTTATAAATACAACTTAAGTTCCCCAAATCTGATGAACAGTAACCACCGACAACATTAGCTCAAAGCTGATAACCGCTCAGATCTGAGTAACACTCCAGATCTGGAACATACGCTACACCAGCGCTCTACTACCAAAAGACGTCGCACCACTAATCAATTAATACAGACACGTGTCTCTCTAAACGGCGTCGCATCACTCCTAGCCAACACCCAGATCTGAAAGACTAGATCTGATACCAACGCTGACCAGCGTTAACTGAATCCTAAAACGACATCGTACTGCCATCCGGTCTAGCCAACCCGAAACCGGTCTACACCAACCCTCAAACCGGGCCGGTTCACGCAGCTCTAACCACTAACACATCTCAAATCGGATTTCCTCCAAACGACGATGTATCGCTACCCCCGCAGGATAACCATTAGCGAAGTCAAAGAACTTTTGCGACAACCAGATCTGACCTCTAACTTCACTTCCACTCGGCCAACGCCAAATCAGAAGTTACCAACCAACACTTCTCAACTCCCTGAGTCTGCCGACTACTCTATAACCGTCCAGAGCTGTTCTAAACACACAAAATAGAAAACTGATACACTCACCAAGCACATCAACTCAAAGCTGATCCATCCCAAATCTGTTCACGCCAAATCTGGTCTTCAATAAACCCGATTAATTAACTCAATTAATCCGATAATATTTCGGGTCTCACATCTCTCCCCACTGAAAAGAAGATTTCGTCCTCGAAATCAAACAACAACTCCAGAACTGAGCAAAACTCAACAAAATAACCAAACCTGGAAAATCACGCTATGGACAAAACAAACAGCAACTCTCTAACTCCCAACGCGAGGCTACTAACTCAGAGTTCAAGATAACTAGAACAAACAACAACAAACAAACTAGCTACTGGAGTTAATGCAAGATCTACTCAAACAGATGAGGCCATTCACGTTGCATTTTCTCTTCTAACTCCCACGTAGCTTCTTCTCTGCCATGTTTGCTCCACTAGACCATCACCAAGGGAATGGTCTTTTTCCTGAGTTGTTTCTCCTTTCTGTCCCAGATCTGCAAGGGATACTCAACATAACTCAAAGTTCGATCCAGCTCCACCTCGTCAGTTCTCAACACATGAGAAGGATCTGGCTCATACTTCCTCAATATAGACGCATGAAACACATCATGTATTGAGGATAGATCTAGCGGCAGTAACAAACGATAAGCCAACGGTCCGATCCTCTCTACAATCTCATAAGTTCCAACGTAACGAGGAGCTAACTTTCCCTTGAGACCAAATCTCATAACACTTCGAAAAGGAGAAACTTTCAGGAAAACCAAATCTCCAACCTGAAATTCCAAAGGCCTACGTCTTCTGTTCACATAGCTTGCTTGGCGATCTTGTGCAGCTTTCATACGCTGGCGAATCAGATCTACTTGATCTCTCATCTGCTGCACAAACTCTGGAGAAGACAGCTGCTTCTCCCCCACTTCTTCCCAACATATAGGCGATCTGCACTTTCTACCATACAAAGCTTCAAATGGTGCCATTTCAATTATCACCTGGTAGCTGTTATTATAAGAAAATTCAACCAAAGACAATGAATCTTTCCAGCTACCACTGAAATCCATCACAACAGCTCTCAACATATCCTCTAAAATCTGGATAGTCCTCTCAGATTGGCCATCGGTTTGGGGATGATAAGCTGTACTCATAGCCAATCTGGTACCCAAAGCTGCTTGTAAACTCTTCTAAAACCTGGAAGTAAACCTCGGATCTCGATCTGAAACAATGGAAACAGGCACTCCATGCAGTCGCACCACAAAATCTATGTACAGCTTTGCCATCTTCTTCAAAGAATACGTCATACCATAGGGAATGATGTGAGCAGACTTCGACAATCTGTCTATAACCACCTAAACATCATCACAACCTCTGCTGGAACGAGGCAAATGCGTCACAAAATCCATAACTATGTGCTCCCAATTCCATTGGGGCACCTCTAAGCTCTGCAATAAACCACCAGGTCTCATCCTTTCAGCCTTGACTTGCTGACAGTTCAGACAACGCGCAACAAAATCAGTAGCATCACTCTTCAAACATGCCCAACAGTAATGCTGCTTCAAGGCATGATACATCTTCCTTGCACTAGGATGGACACTATATCTACTACAGTGTGCTTCTCTTAAGATCTCCTCCTTCAAATCAATCATATTTGGCACTACCAACCTGCCACGAAATCTCAAACAACCGTCAGATGATACTGAGTAGTCTTCCAACTGTCCAGCTCTAACCTTCAACTTCAACTCATGGATAGATGGATCTGTTCTCTGAGCTGCTCTAATACTCGAAAAATCTGTGGCTCAACTTGAAAAGAAGACACCACAACCTAATCCTCACCTGGGTAAAATATCCAACCAGTAGTGCTTAAATGCTCATGAACCTTCGAAATCTGCAACAAAGCAAGCATAGACAATTGAGCCTTCCTGCTCAATGCATCAGCAACTACAGTCACTTTCCCAGGCTGATATTGGATCTCGCAATCAAAATCCTTTAGCAGCTCCATCCATCTAAGCTGTCTCATGTTCAAATCTGGATGAGAAAATAGATACTGAAGACTCTTGTGGTCTGTATACACCACAAACTGCTGGTCATACAGATAGTAGCGCCAAATCTTCAAGGCAAAGACCACTGCTGCCAACTCCAAATCATGAACTGGATATCGACTCTCATGCGGTTTCAATTGACGAGAAGCATACGCAATGACTCGACCATTCTACATCAACACAAAACCCAAACCATTCAACAAAGAATCCGAACAAACCAGAAAACCACCTGATCCTGAAGTCAAATCCAACACTGGCGCAGTAGTTAGCTTTTCTTGGAGCAACAGAAATTTGTTCTCACACTGCTCAGTCCAAACAAATCTCTTGTCTTTCTGAGTCAATTGCGTCATAGGCTTAACTATACTAGAGAATCCCTCTATAAAGCACCGATAATAGCTAGCCAAACCCAAGATACTACGAACCTTAGATACGTTCTTGGGACGCTCCCAGTTCACAACAACCTCTACCTTACTGGGATCCACAGACAGTCCATCGGCCGAAATGATACCCAGAAACACTACTCTATCCAACCAAAACTCGCATTTGGAAAACTTAGCATACAGCCACGAGTCTCGTAGTGTCTGAAGAACCAGCCTCAAATGCTCTTTCACAACAATCTCTACCTTACTGGGATCCACAGACAGTCCATCGGCCGAAATGATACCCAGAAACACTACTCTATCCAACCAAAACTCGCATTTGGAAAACTTAGCATACAGCCACGAGTCTCGTAGTGTCTGAAGAACCAGCCTCAAATGCTCTTTATGCGGCATCAGATTCTTCGAGTACACCAAAATATCTTCGATAAACACTATCACAAATTGATCGATGAACTCTCAAAAGACTCGATTCATCAGGTCCATGAAAACTGCAGGGGCATTCATCAAACCAAAGGCATAACCAAAAACTCGTAATGCCCGTACCTCGTAAGAAAAGCAGTTTTTGCAACATCTTGCTCTCTATTTGTGCAACTGATGGTACCTCGAACACTGATCGATCTTTGAATACACCGCTGAACCCTGAAGTTGATCATACAAGTCATTGATCATCGGCAAAGGTTACTTATTCTTCACTGTTGCCTTATTCAATTGTCGAAATCTATACACATCCTCATGGAACCATCCTTCTTCTTCACAAACAAGATAGGAGCTCCCCACGGTGACATGCTCGGTTGAATAAAACCTTTCTCCAACAAATCACTAAGTTGTGCCTTCAACTACCTCAACTCAGCTGGAGCTAAATGATACGGGTGTTAGAGTAGATGCCCAACTAGCCAACTTGTGGCGTGTGGGTTTATAGACTCTTGTATGAAACAATCTTTATATATGATATTCGCATTCTTTTATATGGCGTTCTTTACTTTCATTATGTGTGTAATGATTTACAATTGCGTTGAGTAAAGACCTAGAATGCACTAAAGCGTATGTTAGATGTGATAGTGGGTATGACGGCTATCATGAAACATATCTAATAGTCGATGTGTATTCTGAACATGTTCCTAGTCGATTGGGCCGTCAAAATAAGGATAAGGCCGCCCGAGTTCGAGACTAGTATCTGCGATGCGAAGTACCATGTTTCATTGGTAGGGAACATTGTGATGTTCTGAGCGTGCAGATAGATAGTGACCTGGTGATCTATCGAACTACCCTCGTTCGGACTTTCCAAGTGGTTACCATTTGTCGAGTGGATAAGTCCGAGGTCTTGATTGTACTGATTAGTCCTCACGACTCGAAACTTCATTGAGACTCTACATGATAGGCGTCTCACTTTGACCCGTTTGCCAACTCAATTAGGGTCATAAGGCGTCGGGATTGGGTGAGACCCCGATGCATGTAGGAGTCGATGCATCGTTGTCGAGGATTCACCGCTCGCGGGCATGCGTGGATATCCTATGCTATCTGAGGGGATAATAGTGTATAAATCTCTGGCCTGAGTACTAGAAGTGTTTTAGGTAAATGTGTTTACCTAGTTACACTCGCGATGTCACTATTCGATCTCCAAGATGTATGCATAGCTATCGGATCTATAGCGACTCTCGATTTACCAATGGTCGTTGATCTGATCGGGATATATGGATTGAAAGGACCGTACTGTACGCTAACAACGACCGACTGGTTCTTGTAGGCACTATCAGTGATACCTAGGTGATCATGGGGCGATGTTGCTAGACGCTTTACCATGATCCGTTGGGAAGGTCCGGAATTGTGATTCCGGAGCCACAATGGTTGTGGGCCCACGGCTAGCTGTATCCCTGAACCATTGAGGGTCACACAAGTACTAGATTCGAGATTCCCACACAGATACTCAGCTCAATGTGTTGAGAACGAGAAGAGGATTTCGGGAAGTGCGACTTCCTAAAAGTCAACAGGGGTCAAACCGGGGTTTCCCGCTGTTGAGGGGCAAAATGGTCATTTTGCACTGGGGTTCTGGAAAAACGGTTTTTCAGATCATAATGTTCAGTTTTGGAAACTGAATAGATCGGTCCGATCTGATCGGCGATTGGAGTTACGATGAAGTCATGGTGGTGGGGATGAACCAAATGTTCACCCGTTGGACCCGGGCCCGTTGGGCCGGTCCAAGCCTACCACTTAATCTATTTAATTAGAAGACTTCATAACACTTAACATTGATGATTTGCAAACCCTAACCCTAAGCACTAAAACCGCCGCCTCCCTCTCTCTCAAACAGCCGCCGCCGCCGCCCGTCTTCTCCGGAAAATTTGTTTCTGGCCAATTCGACGAGGAGAATCCGTTCGTGCTGATCTCGTCAGTCCTTCTAGTGCAGGCTGACGAAGGAGTCTCGTTTCTGGTCATGGACCGGATTGGTGATATCTACCGCAATCTACCGTGAAGAGCCGACGTTATTGTAACTACGGTTGGAGCCAGGCACAAGTGCCAGCAAGGTAGTGGTTTTGAACCCCCTATGTATGTCGATAATTTTTATTGATTTTCGTATTGATCGTCTCCCGGCTGTATTTCTTTGTTCTTCCGCTGCCTCGCTGGGGGGCGGATCCGGATTCCCAACAACGGGGTGCACGAAATCGGAGTTGTACCAGGTACCAACTCAATGCTGAAGTCGATATCCCTTCTTGGAGAAAAGCCAGGAATCTTCTCGGGAAACACATCAGGGAAATCTCAAGCAATGGGGATGTCGCTAATCTCCACACACGACGAAAAGGATGCGTCCATAGCATAGATCATGAATCCAGCATTCTCCAACGACATAAGGCTAAACATCTCCATTGCAGAGACCAAGGGAATCTTCGATCGAGAGTCGAGGCCATAGAAGTCCCACTTCTTGCCTGATTGGGGCCTAAAACGCACAACATCATGGAAACAATCCACGGTAGCCCTATAGCTAGAAAAAATGTCCATTCCCACGATGCAATCAAAATCTCACATCACTAACCGAATCAGCTTCGCTACCAACACGTTCTCACCAAACCTAAGAATGTCATTCAACAAAATCTCTTGGGAGTACAGGCTCGCGCCGGCAGGAGTCGCAACAGACACAACATCACATAAAGATGTGGTATGCAAACCATGCACAACCACAAATGCATCAGCTAAAAACGAATGTGATGCTCCAGTGTCAAACAATACACGTGCAGGAAAATCAAATATTGAACAAATACCTGCAATCACTCCTCCTGGCATGCCTTCCGCTTGCTCCCTCGTCATGGCATTCACCTGAGCAAACTGAGGTCCTGAGAATTGGGGCTGGGTAGATTGTCCAAATCGCGAAGGACCAGGCTGCTGGAATGGCCTATACTGAGTCTCTCCCACCCTCTGCTGCGGAGAAGGCAAAGAACGACCTCGAGACGATCCACCCGAACGACCCTGAGGTGGGGCTGTGGCGTTCTGAGATCTCGCCAATGGACACACTCTCGCAAAATGTCCATACTGCCCACAATTATTGCAAGCACCCTGAACACCAGTACACTGCGTCGAGGGGTGTTTGCCACCTCAATAACCACAAAATATGGCCCTAGGGCTACTGCTGCTGCTTGAACTACCAGAGCCAGAAGAACTAGAACCCTGCTTCTTCTTGAACTGCTGGTCACGAGGCCTAAACCTGTGGCGTCCAGACTGTTGCGATAACTGCTGGGGCTGTTGCTGAGACGATTGGGGAAACTGGGGAGGTTGCGCCCCTGAAACATTGGGACGTGAACCTTGCACTACTGGAGGCTGAACCCGAGACCTCCGGTTCCTCAACCCTTCCTCGATGTCCATTGCCTTGTCCACCGCGTCAGCATAACTGGTAGGTGAACTCGCCAACACTAAGGAGTACAAATCCTCATTAAGTCCTTCCGAGAAACGGTTCATCTTTGCCCTCTTGCGGACAGATACATGAGGAAGGTAAGCCAAAAGAGAAGAAAACATACGAGCATAATCGCCCACCGACATGGTTCCTTGAACCAAGTGTTGGGAACGGTGGGGGATCCGGATCCCGTCTCCCGGCGGCGCAGCGGAAGTTTAAAAATTTAAGCGCCGGGAAACGTTCAATACAATCAAAACACAAACTATGAACCATTCATAGGGCGTTTAGTCAATTACCTTGCTGGCGACTTGCGCCTTGCTCCAACCGGATTACAAGAAAGACCGGCTCTTCACGGTAGGCGGCTATAGATTCGTAAATCAGGTCCACGACCGGAAGGGAGACTCCTTCGTCAGCCTGCACTAGAAGGCCTGACGAGATCAACGCGGACGGATTCTCC